>JANQAP020000139.1:4273559-4291596 GCA_026874005.2 Erythroxylum coriaceum
CAACTGCTGATTGATCGCTGGCCCCCTACTCAGCATCAGGTTCCCAGCAGCCTCAGGTTCCCTAGTAGCTTCAACTCCCACACTGCAGCTGGAAGCGAGACGTCCGTAATTGATTCGATCAAGAAGCTGTGCCCAGGGGGCTAGAGGATAATCAATAGGACAAATTTTCTATTTCTCCTCCTTTGACGTGACTCGAACTCAAGACCTCCTGTAAAGGAAAGCCTTAAGTGAAGAGTTGAAGCCATTAGGCCACTCCTCGTTGTCTTCTCCACCTCTTTGTCTACACTACAGGTCAATCTCTTAGTTCTTATACTCTCTGTCCTCTTATTTTCTATTAGTTTACCAACAAATATCTCATTATTTTTAAGGTGTATTGGTGTATATTATTTTATATATTTTAGATGTACGCAATAAATCAAAAATTATATAATTTAGATAAATTACTTAATAAATACGAAATTTGTGTTAATATTAGTATATTTACTTATTTACTTAATTGCATTACTAATTATTAAGATTGAAAAGTTAAATTCTTATAAGAATATTTAATGAAATATTAAGATATAATATTTATGTTCTTATAATTTGTTTAAATCATATCCTCATAAGTCATGTTATATATAAATAATTAGTACTAAACAGTTAATTTTATAAAACATTCCTAATAAACAACTATTATTATCTATTAATTAAATCAATTGATATAATTCGACTATCGAAAAAATTAGCTAACAAATAACACAATTTACCGTTTGCCAAATGTACCCAAAAATATAACTCTTTACTTTCGAGAAGAGGAACAAAACCCCTTTAAAACTGTTGAAATCTATTTATTGGACGATGAAAAATCGTCACAGTAGATCGCAGCTGGTCAAAGACGGTCGCGTGACTCATTCAAAGAATCAAAGTTAGAAAGTGACTGAAAAATTGCAATTTTGTTCACTATTTTTCGAAAAAATACATTTTTGCCAATGGATTTTCAAAGTCACGAATTTGCCAGTTACTTTCGTCATAATTATGATTGTGGCAATTACCATTCAACCTCTGGTCTCTTGATAATTACGATTTTGCCATTTCTCTCTTCACAGTTACGTTTTTTTCTCTAGCTTTAAGAAAATCATAATTCTGTCACTAATTTTGAGACTAATTTCAAGATTTCAAAATTGCAAATCTTGTAAATTTGTAAATACTGATTCTACAACTGGCTTTAGCCCTACTTTTAAATTTATAGTTTTGCCACTCTTAATGAATAAAGATATTTGCAAACTAAAATATGCTCCTCTCCTTTTAAATGTTGCTCAATTGGTAGGAGAAATTTTTTTAAAGAGTTTAGTAATTTAGTAATTCATAATTCATACAATGAAAAGTTTGACCTTCAAGGAAAGTATTTTAAATACATTTATCATATTTTTGCATTATTGTTCTATAAGCAAGAGTTATTATTTATGCATAAATTTTGTACTGTTGTTTGGGAGTTACCAAAGTAACAAACTATGACGATGACATGCATAAATAAATAAAAGGTCAATTATTCCTATTATTTAACAAAAAGTCAATGAGTAAAGTGATAGATTGTTGTTACTACTACATATTTCTAATGAGAATTTTCTCTTTGTGGAAAATCATATGAAGGCACCAATCAAAGCATAAGGCTTATCATTTAATCTTAAGTTTTGGTCACCAGCCAGATCTTTTAGAAATTCTTTTTATACCTTCAATTTCTAGGAATCTAGTTTCCATTTTAAAACTTGATGTTATTATGTTTAAAGGAGATTTTGGATAGACTTGTCAATTTATTTAAGAACACTTTATTTATTGGTTTTGGTGTTCTTATTGTTGGATTGTATAAATTGAAATTTGATAATGAATTTATTGAATCTTTGTTTTTTTGTTTATGGTAATGATAAAATTAAACATAGTAGATTAAATCAAAAATCTATTTACTTGTGGCATAAATGCTTGGTCATGTATCTAAAGAAATGTTAGAAAGATTAGTAAAGAATGAGATTATTTCAAATCTAGATTTTACTGATCTAAGTATATATGTGTGGATTACATTATGGGAAATCAAATTAAACATAATAAAAAAGGAAATACAAGAAGTGCTCAGCTTATTGAGATTATATGGGCTGATATTTGTGGACTTTTTGATATTTCATCTTTAGCGAAGAAAAATATTTCATTACCTTTACTAATGATTTGTGGTTTGAAGGCTTGAATCTAAGCTATAGAATAGAGTTTTTTGTTTTGCATCAATCATAGTTGATGGTATCCAGACTTGATTGGAAGTTAATTTTTGCACTCAATACTCTATTAAGTGTTTTTTCCTACTTCATTGGTTTTGATGGCTTTAGAACTATATGACTCAAATATTTCTCACCTTAAACTTTGTCCCTATTACAATTTTGAAAAGTCCTTTGATCCATTTTATGCATGTGAATCTTTAGTTGTGGGGAACTAAAAAGATATGCAGAGTCATGGAATATCTTAATCATGAAAGGTGTTTGAATGTACATATACATTGATTTTATTTTTAAACATAACTTGTCAAAATCTACCCCTAAATTGCTAAATTTTTTAACATAATGTTTGTTAATTTATTATGAGTAAAAACATTAAATGATTGATTCATGTTGTGATTTTTGAAAGTTAGTCCTTTTTTCTTATGATTGTTTATTCTTAGGCAATATGGTTAAAGAGGAAGTGCTTTGATTTTGATTTTGATCTTTAGGTTTGCCCGAGGATGGCCAAAGGCTAAGTGTGCGAGAACTTTATAATTTCTTGTTTAATTATCAAGACAGTCTTAATTTCTTGTGTAGCTGACTCTGTATCAACACAGTCTTAATTTGCAGTACAAAAGGGCAATTAATAGGCCAATCAAGGCATGAACATATTGGAGACACAAAAGAGGCATATTCATATCCCTTTTGAGAGCTATGAGCAACCAATCTTCTTTTTTCCAGTTCAAAAGGGATATTGAGATCGAATAACATGTTTGGGCATTGATCAATCTTAGTGATATTGTTCTCAACTCTCTTTTGAAATTGATATGTTATTCTGTATTTAAATTTTGGGATTTATATATGAATAATTTTGATAGGCCTACTAGATTATTCATATATGGATTTATTGCTACAATTATGATTACAATTTGTAATTGTTGTAAATATAATTTACGTGTGGTAAACTAATGGTCATTCATCATCAAGGATAGTATAAGATAAGTTAGATGATCCGAGCTTGTATGATTATTATTTAGATTAATCTATTTTACTAACCTGTAATATAGTTGTCACACTAAATCTAAAGAGCTTGTCCTGGGCTATCTGACAACTAGATCTAATTAAAGAGCGTGCCATAATTAGTTACAATATGAGGAAAAACTAGGATTAACAGAGTCTGTTGTTAATATACGATCAATAATTTCAAAGAGAGGTGTGAGAACAAGGTTACGATTGATTATGCACGTTTATGTGAAGGTTGAGATTGGATTGAGAACTAAATCAAAGCTCATTGATTAATTATTGGAATATTGTATTGTTTGATTTAATTTATCTTTCATTGTTTAATTTTATTTTATTTCATAAATTGAACTCATCCAACCCCCTAATCCTATACAAAAATTTGTTCATTACAAAAGCTAATCACACACTTTCTAAGGATACAATCTTTTCTTACCACTATTACAAGTTTAGTTGTACATAGTTAGGTTTTATTTTTTTTTATATGTTCAGCATGCCTCATAAATAAAGAAAATGTTGATGTCCATTTACAAAGTTCCTTGAAAGAAATAATAGATATGCACAATATACTATTCCAGGCAATAGTTAAAAGTATGATGAGTAACTCCTCATTACCTAAATATCTATAGATATATGCCTTTAAAACTACTATGTGTTTATTGTATATAGTCCCTAGTAAGGCAGTTCTAAAAAATTATTTTTGAATTGTAAACTATAAGGAAACCCACGTTGAGACATTTGCATGTCTTAACAAAAGTAAGGATCTATAATCCATATGAAAAGACATCAGATTCTCAAACAATTATCAGTTACTTTATAGGTTACTTAGAGAAACTTAAAGAATTTAGGTTTTGTTTTCCAAATCATAGTCTTAAAATTATGGAAACTAAAAATGCTAGATTTATTGATAATGATGAAGTTTAGTGAGAGTAATGAACAAGAAAATATATATATCAAGGAAGTAAGGGCAAATGTTCCTATATTTGTAAAGGATCCTGCATCCATAATGGTTCTAAATATTATTCCAATAATTAATAAAATTTAGACAATAGTGAATAATATTTAAATGAAGGAAAACACCCATAAGAAACAAACTCATAACCACTTGTTATACATAAAAATAATACCTTCGAGAAAATCTCAAAGATAAAGAAACTTAGCTATTTTAAATAATTATATGGTTTATTTACAAGAGTCAGATGTTGATATTGAAATCGATAAAGATCTAGTTTCTTTTTTTACAAGCCATAAAATGTGTAGAGTTTAAAAATTAATGCTGTGAAAGATGATTTAAATTCATATAAGACAATAAACTTTGGGATATAGTTGAACAGTTAGAAGGTTATAAACGAGTTTGATGTATGTAGGATTTTAAAATCTAACGTGACTTAAATAGCAATGTTGAATGATATAAGGTAAGGTTTATTACTAAAGGTTCTACTCAGAATGATGGTATTGATTATAAATAGGCATTTTTACCTATCTTAAAGAAAAATTCATTAAGGATTATAATGAGATATGTGGCTAATTATGATTTAGAGCTGCACAAAATAGATATGAAGACAACCTTTCTTAATGAGGATCTTAAAGAAGATGTATTTATGTGCCAACCTAAAGATTTCTCGACAAAAGGTTAAATGATGTGTAAACTTAAGAAGTCAATATGTGGACTTAAAGAAGCTTCTCAACAATGATATCTCAGGTTCAATGATACTATAACATCTTTCAGTTTTCAGTAAGACACTATTAATTGGTATATATATCGAAAGATCAATGAGAGTAAGTTTATTTTCTTAATTTTATATGTTGATGATATCTTACTTGTTTATAATGATTTGGGCATATTATATAAGATAGAAGATTTTCTCTATAAGAATTTGAGATAAAAGATATGATAGAGGCATCCTATATGATAAAAATTAAGAATTTTTCATGATAGATTACAAGGTTTATTAGGTCTATATAAAAAATTTTATATCAAAATATTTCTAGAAATGTTTAATATGGAAAAGTGTTCAACATGTATTGTTCTTGTTCAAAAAGGGGACAAATTTAGTCTTTTGCAGTGTCTAGAGAATAATGTAGAACAAAAAACGATAGAAACAAAGTCTTATACTTCAAATATAGGCAATTTAATATATTTACAAATTTTTACAAGATTTGATATTAGTTTTGCTATTGAAATATTGGACAGATATCAAAGTAACTGTATAATTGTTAATTGGAAAGTTAGAAAGAAAGTATTGAGGTATTTTCTATAAACAAAGAACTATATGCTCATATATTCAAGGTTTACATTTGCATGTAATTGGATACTCAAATTCATATTTTTAAAGATCTCTTAATAACAAAAGGTTCAAATTTGGTTACCTTTTCTTTTAACGAATGGAGTAATATCATGAAAAAGTATTAAACAATCTATCATTGCTTCATCTATTATGGAAGCAAAGTTTGTGGCATGTTTTGAAGCCATAATTATTACATTGTGATTGAATAATTTTATTTTAGGACTTGAGATTTTTGACACTATTACCAAGTCACTGAACCTTTATTATGATAATCCTACAACAATTTTTTTAAGAATTACAAATATTCAAAAGGTGTCCAACATATTGAATTAAAGTATTATACGGTTAAAAGAGGAAGTTCATAAATGACGATTATATTAAGCATATTAGTATTGGAATGATAATAATATATTTATTAACTAAGTGTTTACAACTAAAGACATTTGAGAAACATTTACATAAAATGGATCTTAGTTTTATCGTCAAATGACACTTGATTATGATGATGCTAACACTCAAGCTTGCTTATGTGTTGTCGATTCTACATTAATGATTTTTTATTTTATGATAGCGTACACATTTATGCTTTATATTTTAATAGGAAATTCATAATTATAGAGCATCATGAAATTATTTATATCATTATTTATAGACCTAGTATAGTGAGCAATTAATGTTATAGTATATGGCAAGAAGTATGTTGCATATATACAACCATCATAACTCACATTGTGTGTTTTATCATGTAAAGTTGCTTACATTGAACTTTTAAAATTTAATTTTATATATTTGAAATTATCCTATTTAATTTTATGATTATACAACAATAACAACAACTTAGGAAAAATTCTGCTGATATGCAGGATCCGAGGAGGTCTAGTAGTATGTAGCCTTACCTCTAGCTGGTAGGGAAACTATTTTTAATAGACTCATATGAAAAATAAATAAATAAACGTATGTATATAAACATGCATGTGTATATTAAATAATAAAATAATAATTAAATATAAAATAGACATAAAAGATATTAAAAATAAAAATAAAAATAAATAAATACATATAAATAAAAATATAAAAATAAGTAATAAAATAAATAAAACAATAAATATAAAGCAAGGTAAATAGTAATAATAAAAGATAAAACAAGTAAATAAATACACAAACAATAAAGAAATTAAGTTAATAAACAAATCAAATTTAATTTTATAATGAAACCTAGCTTGCGCTGCATGATTCTCTTTCGCTGCACGATCTGTAGCGGTGGTGTTTATCGTCTTTAATGTGCTTGATTTCGCTTCCAACCAAAAAAACAGAAGATAGTGAGCGAGCTTGAATATGTATAATCTCATTTGAACACAATAACTGGTTAAGCGATCGAGACGGTGGCTTCTTTTGGAAGCCATCCTTAACCTCCACCAGAGCAGCGATCTTTTATAGACATCTTGCAAGGAGCTACCCAACACAAAGAACCAATTATAATGAAGAATCCTATGACGCACAAAGGAGAACCAATTCTGGAATTTTTCAGACACTAAAGCATCACAATTGGCTGCCCCATTCTTGCACACATTGGTTGGAAAATTTTCACGTGGAAGGCCAACAATGAATAGATTACATAGACAGATAATTGCAGTAAGTTTCAAAGGGATTGTGCATATTGGTTTATTGGACTATCGTCACATACTGCTCCGTTTCGACGTTAAAGAAGATTATTCTCAATTTTGGATGAAGAGCGTATGGTCATTCGAAGGTTTTGTTATAAGAATATTTAAATGGACAACAAAATTTTCACTCACAGAAGTATCCCTAATCACTTCAGTTTGGATCAATCTTCCAGCAATGCCGGTTCATTTTTTCTCTAAAGACCCGCTTTAATCAATTGGTAAGTTAGTTTGCAATCCTCTAAAAATTGATACCTTGACAATTACATTAGCGAGACCAAGTTTAGTGAGAATCTGTGTTGAATTGGATGTATTTAAGGAATTAGCTTCTCATTTTTGGTTAAAGAATGGCAGCCATGAATATTGGCAATCAATTGAATATGAGTTGTCCCAAGTTTTTATCATCATTGCAAAAAGATAGGCCATGTAGAGGAGCATTGTTAGGCCTTACATGGTGGAATATCTTAGTCAAAAAAGAAGTGGATTCCCAAGCCAAAGACGAATGACAAAATCGAGACTTTGAAGGGTAAGAAAATTGTAACTGGTCCAGCTCTTGAATTACCAAGAACAGAAACATCTGATTCGAAGATAATGGATAAGCAACACCTTTTAGAGACTAGGGATGCTTCACTAAATTTTACACGAGCTAATTCGTAGCCTACTTCTGTCTTAGAGGAGGTGATGCCCTCATCTGACCCATTACCTATGCCCGTTTTGGAGAAAGAGCTTGTTACCTCTTGTCCGCTTGGTTATGAGATTCCATTGACTTTAATGGTTGGAGATAATATGATCTCGCCTTCATTGAATGTTGGTTCAGAGGGTTTGTCAACTTTGAAAGTTGATGCTGTAACTGTGAGTTTAACCATCGTCTCCCCAGAAATTTTTGTTATATTGCCAAGTTCAACAGCTGATAAACCTATTCGGGCTATTGGACTGGAACTCCCAATGGATGAGCTTGCTATTACTGTTGGAATTCAGAGGAACAAAGATGTCAAAGAATGTGAGCTAGCTCATTCAGCTATAGTGGACAATCAGCCACAGGTGAATGTTGATGTCATGGGATTTGAGTCTATGATGGCTTTGGATTTAGATTGCTACGCATAATAAAGAAAGATGTGCACTCTGAGTTTGGTATTTCTAAGGCATCTATAATGTTAGTTGATCCGATGATTGTTTCAGTGATATCGAGCAAGATAATGGCTCAAACTTTGACTTATACACATGTTACTGGTGTTTGAACTCAATCCTAACTTCAGACTGCTAAGATTCTAAGTCTTAATGATTAATGCTTTATTTTGGAATATTAGTGGTCTAGCCAATTAACTTTCAGTTTTAAGATTGAAAAAATTGAAGAAAATTCATGTATTGCAAATGGTTGTAGTTGTTGAACCAATGCTTGATTTGTCGTATGTTGATGAAATAAGACGTAAATTAAAATTTAAAAGGGTGGTTACTAATGATTTAGGTCATGTCTGGGTCTTTTATAATAAGGAGATTTCTTGTGATATTTTGCATGAAAATTCTCAGCAGTTGACTTTGAAACTGTCCCATTCTCTGATAAATCAATCTTTTTGCCTTACTTTTGCCCATGCTTCTTCGTCCGTGGTTGAGAGACGATCATTGTGGGATTCTTTTATGCCTCCTACATGCCTTTGGTTATTTTGTGGGGATTTAAATGTATGTCTTTCTGCGGTAAAAAAGATTAGTGGATTGCCTTTTCAGGTTTCTGAGGCAAAGGATGGCCCTATTCCCTAATAGATGTTGGATTTACGAGTTCCCGGTTTACATGGACCAACAATAGAGAAGGTACAGAGGATATGGAAACGACTTGATAGGGTTTTGGTGAATCCTAAATGGTTATTCCAGATGACTGTAGTGGTTGAGTATTTGAATCAGTTTCAATATAACCATTCTCCTTTACTTTTGAAGATTGCTGTTAACTGCCAGGTTGTTGGTAATAGAGCATTCTGGTTCCAGAATGCATGATGCTTACGGAATGGCTTTTTAGAGATGGTAAAGGAAAGTTGGGTACAATCTTGCTCAGGCCGACCATTACAAGTTCTATATCAAATGCGTAGATTGAGAACGGACCTCAAGTAGTGGAATCACCTTATGTGTGGCAATTTTACGCAAAATATGAGAAGGACTGAAGATGAGGTGCTTATGGTAGAGAGTGCCTTTGAAGTTGATGGAACAACAGATTCACTAAAGGCTTTGCAGTTGACTAAGGCAAAATACACACATGCTTTATTTGAGGAAAAGGCATTTTAGGGACAAAAAGCAAGGGTTAAATGGATGAACGAGGGAGATGCAAACACAAAATTCTTCCATGCCACAGTGAACGAGAGACGAATCCAATTTGCTATTCCTCAGATTCGAGGTTCGGATGAGGAATGGATAATGAACCCACAACTGATCTAGGCAAAAGGCGTCAGTTTCTTCAAACATTTATTAAGTGAGGAATTGGCGGATATCAGAGCTATGGATGCGCTAGTAGATTGAGTGATTCATCCAACTGTTTAGTCTTAGGAGAATTATAAACTACAATCCCTTCCGGAGATGGAGGAGATATACTCTACCTTGAAAGAAATGGATAAGGATAACATGGCAGGGTCGGATGGTTACACAGGTCGATTTTTTATTTTTTGATGGGAGGTGATTGACAGTGATGTAGTTCAGGCATTAAAGGAGTTTTTCTTAGAGGGAGATTTGCTAAGATCTTATACCTTTACCTTGCTTGTGTTGATCCCTAAAGTAGTGAATGCGTCTCGGTTTTCAGAATTCTGCCCCATTAGCTTATGTAATTTTATTCAAAAAGTTATATTGAAGCTGATGGCTAATAGGCTGCATGTTGTATTACCTCACTTAATATCTCCTCAGCAGGCAGCCTTCTTACCTGGGCGATTGATTTCAGATAATGTATTATTGGCCTAAGAAATATGTATGGACACGAAGCGAAAGATGAGGGGAGAAAACGTGGTTTTAAAGCTTGATATGGCAAAGGCATATGACCATATGTCTTGGATATTTTTGATTAAGGTTCTCAGGAGGTTTGGCTTAGGGGAACAGTTCATTGACTAGGTGTGGCGTTTAATATCAAATTGATGGTTTTCGATACTGGTTAATGGCACACCGATGAGCTATTTTCGCACTGCTAGAGGTCTCTGTCAGGGAGATCCTTTATCTCCGGCACTTTTCATTATAGGGTAGAGGTTCTCTCACGAGTTTTTAATGAGTTGCCAACCACAATGAGTTTTGCAGTGCCTAAGAATTGTCCTCGAATTTCCCATCTCTCCTATGCGGATGATGTTTTTATCTTTACAAATGGGCTAATGTCTTCTTTAGTGACGATTCGAAGTGCCTTAAAGGAATACGAGAAGTGCTCTGGACAACTAGCGAATGAGGGTAAGAGTGGTTTCTTTGTAGATCGATGTTCTCAGACGCGCAAGAATTTAATTACTGATGTGACATAATTTTAGCACAAACAGGGGCCTTTTACATATTTGGGATGTCCAATATACTGAGGACATCAGAAGTATGAATTCTTTAATGTTATGGTTGACAAGGTTCAGAATAAAATCTGTCATTGGGCGCGAAATTTACTCTTAGTTGGGGGGAGGATTATGCTTCTGTGTTCAGTTCTTTCATCTCTTCCTTTACAAGTGTTAGCCGCTTGTAACTCGCTTTGGGGGACATTGTTGAACTTGGAAAGGATGTTTGTGAACTTCTTTTGGGGAATTGATGATGATCGATCCAAGTATCATTGGATAGCTTGGGATTCCTTATGTCGCCCGAGGGAGGAGGAGGGAATTAGTTTGAGGAGTTTATCACACATTTTCTTATCTTTTTCAACAAAATTATAGTGGAGAATTTTACAGAACGAGACATTATGGTTAGAATATATGAGAAGTAAATATTATTCACGAATAAGGTTGGATTAGTTGTCTATTAGACCAGGTGATTATTTGTCTTAGAAATGTATAATTAATGCCTGTGAATTGGTGCATGCCTCTGTTGAAAGGATAGATGATGAGTGGATTTGGATGTTGAATTCAAATGGGAAGTTCAGTGTGTCATTCGGGAGGTACATCGTTATACTTTTGTGAAAGAGATTGATCATTGTTTTAGGGAGACTAACTATGCAGCAGACTATATGGCAAACTTGGGCTGCTCCTTAGAGGGGTTGCTAGTTTCCAAAGAACGGATGTAGCTTCCATGTGGCTTGTGGGGAATCATAACTTTAGATAAAATATCTTATCTTTAATTCGAGTTAGAGCTAGATAATCCATAATCATTGTGGCATTAGTACGTATACTTTTTCAATGTTTCTTTTACCATTTTACTCCTGCTTTTATTAGTTGGCTTTTAGTTATAGTAAAATTGTAAAAAATCAATCTCTTGCATTTGTTCTCTTTGAATAAATTAATAAAATAAGGTACTCATCTCTTCCAGAGTTCTATCCCTGGTTAAATTTTTTGATAATTATTTTATAGTTTAATCAAGTTGAAGAAAGTTAGAATATGATTAAATATTGAGTTAACTAGTGATGTTTAAACCCAATTAAAAGTTAAATAGCTGAACAATCCTAATCATTCATTCAGTTATATAATAAACATATCATATTAAATTATAAAAGATATAAATTAATTTTTTTCTACACATTAAAGTTGATAAAAAACAAATTAATTTACTAAAAGTTACTTGTAAACAGAAAGGAGTCTAGGGAAAAAGATTTATGATATATCAGATTTTAACGAGTACTTGAGATATGTATTTATATATATCATGTTATGAGAATTATATGCTGTAAGGTATTTTCAACCGCAACCAAGTTAAAGACACGGAGAACTTGGGTGAGTCATGGACCTTAAGCCCCAGCCCTCAAGAACTTGCGTATCCGAGCAGCTCGCATTAATGGCTTGTCTTGGCTATGGTCCCACGCTCATAGGAAAGACAAGTTACTGCACATAGGAGTTTTTACTTTTTACATTATCTGCTCCATAGTTACTGATGGAAGTCACCAAGCGAACTATTTGAATTGACCTCCCTTCGTCTCTCTCGTCTCCACAAAATCATATCAAGTTTCTTTCATTTGGGTGCCATTTTCGAAAGCTAAGGAATTGAACTTGAGGCTCCTTCGGATTCACATCTCTTAAAGGAAAATTCTAGAATAGAAACAATTTTCAGCGAGTGGAATGATTTAAGTTAAAAGAAAACAATTGGATGAAGATAAGAAATGAAGACGTGGCCCCTATGAAACTCACCATCGACCTTGTGGGTCAATATACGAAATGATTGCTAAATACCACGACTGTTGAGGAAGATATAGATATGAAGCTAAAGGAGAGGTACCCATATCGACAATGCGAGAGAGCGAGAAGACAAGGAAGAGTCTTATATAATAAGTTTCATGAGAAAACTAGACTCACGCAGCCACGCAGTGAGCACAGAGCGAACTATTCTTTCGCCTTTTACTAAAGAATACCGTGTGCGCGCTGCAAACAGTGGCATACGCCAATTTTTGGAGGGTTGACCTTTATAAGGTTAATCCAACAAATATGAGTTTAATTATTTTTCTTGCCTTTGAGGACGAGCATGTGAATGGATCCCAAGGATAAGGGATTGGTTTAGTGCCTAAATGTGAGGTAAAAGGATTTGTGGTAGTTTTATTATAACCTTGAGAGTTGATGCAATGTCTTAGATAAAATATAGGTTTACATTGTTACGTTTTGAAGGGGCATGATGGATTAGTTTTGTTATTTACTAGGCACTTGTAAAATCAATTATTAACATGATCATTCTTCCGATGCCAATGGACCATACCCTGACTCGGAAAAAAACTGATTTTTGTCTCCCACCTTATGAAAGAAGAGTTAATATTACTTTCCCAAACTTGAGCAAATTTGTAACTAATCAGAGTCGAGTCTTGAATCTGGTAGTTTAAGACACATACACGAGTGTTACATAGTTTACAGGCTCATAACAGCTGCATGAGAATTGATTCACCTTTTTGTCTGAGTTGTTTGAGCGAGTGATAAATCAGACGCCGATATGGTTCCGGATTGGTCGACATCAAGTTCCTCAAACTCCTCCATTACAAGCGAGATATCTTCTTGGCTTATCTTCCCCATTTCTTTAAGCTTGTATATGATGAACTCGGCAGGCCTTCAAATTGGACCAAAGCAGAAAATAATGGTCAAGCTTACCTCATGCTCATTGCAATAAATACAACTATGGACTTGTATGATCAAGTAAAAATGCAGGGGACAACGCATATGTGACGAATTCACGTGCAAAAATCAGCTTAAGACAACAGGGAAGTGACTTACCCCACAACTCCATCATTGTCAATATCAGCTGCTTCCAGATCTCCATATGTCATTTTTCTAGAAAGAACCCAGTTCACCAGGGCCCTTTGTCTATTTTCAGTGAATAGCTCAGCAGTGTAGAGAAAAAACTGACCTAAGCCAATAGTGCTTACGAGTATCCAGAATATCGCAAACGTTCGACCAGCTGTTGTTGAGAAGCTTTGATCTCCATAACCAAGCGTTGTGATAGTCGAACAGACACAGTAGAAGGAGTCCATAGGATCCAAGTCTTCAACTAAGGCGAGGAAGATAGCTCCCACCACCATGAGGACTAAAATGACGCCAAGGACCAACATGAACTTGTATTTTACTCTGTTTGTCTCAATTTCCTTTAGTATTTCCGATGGACCAATTTTTTGATGCAGGTGGAAGGCTTTAACCAGCAAAGTTTCCTGCTTCTCTACCAAATAGTCTGCTGCTTTGCTCAAGATAAATCCCACCAGAGCCATCCCTGTGAAGACAAAGAAGCAGGCCAGCAACTTTGTAGCGAAACTATTAGGCACTAGGTCCCCATATCCTACAGTGGTCATTGTAACAACAGTGAGGTACATAGCATCAAGAAGTCCATTTGTTTTCTTTCCTTTTATATCATCCCTCACAAAGTAAAAGCACACAGTTCCAACCCCTAAATAGACAGCCAAAAATGCAGCTACTTTCCTAAAACTTGAATGGAGTTCACCAAAAATGGAGTTGGAATGTTTGAGTGCGCCGTCAGCAGCAATATCTTTGGGAACAAACTCTGCAAGAGGGGCACTTCTAACACGGCGAAGAAATCTTGTTCTATGTGGAACATTAGCACTGATCTTTTGATTGGGATCCACTGATCCCTGAAGCAAGGGTTCTGTTGCATTGTTACTAACCATTATGCATGGAAAGCGCAAACCAGCCTATATGACCTGCAAAGTGCAAATAATAACTTGTTACGAACACAATTGATTGAAACAAATACAGTGGTTACGAATCTTATCATTATAGTCTCCAGCAAATTGATATGAGATCATGTAAAATGCTTCAAAATATGGTACTAATGGTAATAAGGGGTCTTGCATTTCACTTTGAAAGTATTTTTCTGTGAACGTAAATTAGTTCATTCCATTTCATTCAGCTTGTATCAGCATAACTACAATTTTAAACATAACATCAACGAAAAGGATACCGTAGAAGGAGAAATCACACATATGTGGCAATTGAATGAGATATGAGAGGAAGAAGGAATAAGCAAAGACAACAGTAGTTAAATGTAACCATTGCAGACAAGCAAAGACGTAACCAATCATCACCTGAACCACCTGATAAATAATCAGAGGGTATATTTTCTTTACTCAACTCTTGGAACTTCAGATATTGCCTTTTATTCTAGTTACATGTCTCATTCATTACTATCTCATGCAGTCATGCTTTATACTCTAGCCATGAAAGAAGACTTATGACATACAATATCAACCACATCACACCATGGAAATGGAAACAATCAATAAAAGGGAACTGGACTAATCTAGGTTCACCTAGAACAAACTGCAGATTCAGCATTTGTAACCGACTTCATGTTGAAAATAGAAGGACACGAGGGATATCATCATTATAATTTTTTAGCAAAGTAAACAGAAAGAAAAAAAAATCAGACACCGCAGAGAAAAACAGAAACAAAGTTTTCCTTAACAGAACCTTCCTTACAGTCGGTTTTAGTTTAGAAGTTGCACTAGCAAGCGCTATTTTGCGCCCACTTTGCCAAGACTGGAAGCTTTAAAGGAAGAATAGTAGTGAGTTACTTGTGGAAGAAGGTCTGACACAAATTTAAAGCACTCATCCTTGCGAAACTTCTTAGCAAGTTCCTTGCTCTACAAGAGAGAGAGAGATGGTATTCTACTTCTCATCTACTTGTCTAAACGGGTAAAGTATTGTCCCTACTCTTCTTCTCTTCAGTTTCTGGCAGGAAGCAAGAAATCGAACATCTACATGTGACTACGAAGTTTCCTATAAAGATCCAAATCATGAAGAGAAGTGATTTCCATGGGATACTTTTATATATCGCACGTACCTTAGTATTACCTTTGAATTGCTCCCAAGCAGTTGCAAGAAATGATAAAAGTGAAATAACATTTAAACCACACACTCCTCTAGGAAGATGGGTAAGAATCTAAGTCGCCCACATAATTGGTTTCATCAAGAATTCCACAGACCTAAAGAACAGGGAAATGTGAAAGATCCGGACTTGAAAATAAAACGACAACAAAGAAAAAGAAAAGTTGAAAGCTTCAAGCACACGATCCGTCAATGAAGAAATTTGGGGGTACAATTTACAAGAAAAAGACCAGAAAACGATCAAAGGCCTCAAAGTAAGCAGCAAAACATACAGTGTAACCCCAGAAACTTGGAATCTTCAACAAAAAGACACAGTGAGCTTCGCAGACAGAGACAATTAAGTCCCTTGAAAGGATACAGAAAGAGAGCTTACCAAATCAACTATAATTGAGTACATTACCAAGTAGTCTTCTGCTGTGATCTAGTAAAATGCCTAGAACAAGCTGGAAGATTCGTGTGCTACTAACGCTGTACTGTAAATATTGTCGTCTACTTATTTGATTTGCTGTATTTCATAAAATTGAAGTCTGAAGTGGGTCATTTAATTACAGTCAGAATAGATACAGTGGAATGTCTCTTTTTGCCTCTCCTGGTACAGAAGATAGGTATGGAAGCTGGAAAATTGCAGAGACTTGACAACAAACAAAGCCTACGGGTCTGCTCAATCTACAGAAGTTTATGATACGAATGAACCTCCCATCCCGATCCCATCGAACCTACTTCTAGCTGGGTCCAAGCGACAAGTGTCTAATCAGTTTCCATTTGTGGTTTGGTTTAATTGTGTTTGTTGTTGTATAGTCTCAATTTGACAAAATGGGCTTATGTTATGCGTTTAGACAACCAAGGATAGAAAGAATGGAACAAAGTAAGCGGCAGTCTTCTTTTGTCGCATAAAAGGCTAAATCCAAACCACAAACCGGTAAAGCCCAACTAGAAGCACCTAGTTACATTCCTAACGTATATCATCCAAATGCAACGGTTGCTTTTTCTCTTTTCATCGTCTTCTTCTTAGTTATAGGACGACTAGCTTTACACAAAATTGACCGAACAATATATAGTAACCATTATCAAAATGAAAAACAGAACAACTGGATAGACCTATAATTTATCTATATTATATGTGATATATTTGTCAAGATTCTGGCCTTGACAAATACTTGGCTGCATATAAAAATCAGTTGGATAGACTCATATATGTTGGCGTGAGCTGTGGAGGGAATTTAGGGAAACAGATGTTGAGAAATCAAGATGGTATCCGAAATCAAGATGGGATATGATCCCAATTGTAATGAAATAATTACGAATTTTTTTTTCATATTTTAATTTATCAAAAGTTAAGATCTTTTTAATTCTATAAAATGATTAACACAAATAATAACAAAGCATAAATTTTAATTTGTATCTTACTCCAAAGCTTGATCATATTCTTGTTGTATCCCTCGAATCATTTCCAAAACTAGCTCATTTCAATACTGTAACTGCACAAGTATCTGACTTCTAACAGTATCCACATAACAAGTTGAGTAAATTTTACAATTCTTACAGAGAGGGTTAAGCAAGAACTGCTAACTCCATTAGAGTTCAAACTTATTCATAATAAGTTTTTGATATTTTAATAATTTAATTGAAGTTAAAATCTAATTTCAATTAAACTTTAGTTAAGAATTATAAATAATTCTAATTAAATACCAATTATGCCTAAATAAGATCAAATATCTCATATGAACTTTATTTATTAAATATCTCATATTTAAAAAAAGAATTTCTCAAACTTTACAATCAAGTCCCAATTTGATTAAAATATCTTTGTTCTCTTTAATATATTCTTTATGTGAGACTCATTAGGTTCCTAAATATGTTAACAATGGAGACAAATAATAATCATAAATCATATTTAAGGTTAAATAAATTAAACTCCTTTAATTTATCTTTAATTATCTAATTAAACAATTTATATCCATAGATCAAGATTGACATCTAATAACACATCATGATCACCTAAATATTTAGGAATTCAAAATAGTTTTGACTAACCTTTCTATGCATGATTTTTTTTGTATAATTCAATAATTTCATCATAAATATATTTTGATTATACATAGAGCATGAAATTAATGTCTACTCTATTTTAAGTCCAACCATATTAGTTCTCCATCATTAGCTATTGAATTAATTAATGGTATTTGTAAACTATTTACAAAACGTCATTTCACCTTGACCAAGGATGTTCAGAATCAATACTAATCGAGAATAATAGAACATTCTCCATAATTACTTTTAAAAATGTCAATGGGTTGGGCTACTCCTGGCTCGTGGCCCGACGGGCAGGGATGAGTTGGCTCGTGGCTCGACGGACCACAAGCGAGCCTGGCTAACCCAACCCACCTATATATTTT
>JANQAP020000140.1:168471-181073 GCA_026874005.2 Erythroxylum coriaceum
TTAAAATATTATTATTAATTAAACTATAACTAATTAAAATATAACTATTCATCAATTAAAAAATTGTAATTAATTAATTAATTAAAATATAATTAATTAGAATAACATTATTATTTATTTTATTACATTATATTTAATTAAAATATACAAGAGAGATGGAAAAATTGAGAGTGAATTAGGTTTCAGAGTAAGTATGGGAGGGTATTTTGGATATTTCTTTGTATATTTTGTTTTTGTCCGTAAGACAAGAATTTTTGTACCACAGAATTGGGAGGTACAAAAAATTTGTGTCTTTGTCCTTCAAGGACAGAACGAAAATAGGTGAGGACAGCAAGCAAACGGTGCGGAAGACAGGACTTTTATGTCCTTGTCCACTGTCCTCACCTACGAGGACACTAACCAAACACTAATTTCATGCTCTATATCTAATAAGAACATTATATGATGAAATGATTAAATTATACAAAAAAATCATTTATGGAAAGGTTAGTTAAAACTACTTTGACATTCATAAATATTTGAATGGTCATGATGTGTTGTTAGATGACAATCTTGATCTATAGATATAAATTGTTTAATTTGAGAATTAAAGATAAATTGGAGGAGTTTAATTTATCTAATTCTAAATATGATTTAAAGTTATAAAACAAATTTGGCGACGAAAATTACTGATGGAAAGAAACGTCGGAGAAACGATCTTTCGTAAATTTAGCAAAAAAAGTTAGTGTATCTGTCAGTACCATTAGTGACGAAATTTTGGATTTTTGTTTGGTAATTTAAAGAAAATTTACCGACGAATTTATAGTATTTTGTCACTACTTTGTGAACAGAATCCCAATATTCTATCGATAAATTTGTCAACGATAAATCGTATGTCCGTCGCTAAAGTTACTAATGGATATATATGTTCCCGTAGCTAAATTTACCGATGAAAACATAAATCGTTGCTAAATTTTTATCGACAGATTTATTTATTTCGTCGTTAATTAGCGATCGAATGGTATTTTCTGTCGATAATGTACCGGCGGAAGTTATTGTCCTGTCACCAATTAGCGACGAAATATTGTAATTCTGTTGGAAAATTTAACTTTGATAAATTTCTACCCCCATTTCTCACTTCCTACCCGAGTTTTTTGTTCATAATCTTATTATTTTTTGTATATTTAATTTATGTAAATAATATAATATTGATTAATAAATATAAAGTAAACTTTATCCTGATTGTTAATATAATAAAAAATTAAAATGTACATGAAAAAGTATCTTGAAAATAACTATAAATTAAGAATTTATACAAAAAATTAAGTCTAGCAAAACATCAAATACATTCACTTATCCATATAAGCTATGCAGGTGGTGAAGGTGGATGCTATGACTGCTACGATGAGGCATTGTATCCCTCCCTTTCAACTAATCCATCTCATTACGAAGTTGGGCTATGTACTCCATCGTCTGTTGCAACTGAGTTGCCAATTTGTCTACTATGCTCTCAAGTTGAAAGACTCTTTCATTTGATGCAGATCGCATACTAGATGCAATTGTAGTGGATGTGGAGAGTTGTGAATAACATGTGTTTGCAAATGAACCTAAGCCGAAAATCCTTCCACAGCGGTCCCTACCACCCACTGCATCAAGATATGCCTAACTCTCATTAACAATTTCAAAGTTCTGAGACTGTCGTTCAATGCTTTCTTATATTTGGTCCTATCATTATAATTGTTTATGTTAATAAGTGATACTTTTTAAGAATTAATATTAAAGTATAGATTTTACATACATAAAGTTGTCTACATCGGGTGTTGACGAAGGCCACACCATTATGCTTCATGGTGTGAGTGTGCAAAAAGAGCTGGCATGGTGTAGGCTTCCTGCCAATAAACTTTTTATGCATCAGAATAAATTGTTATAACTAAACTACAATTTACAAAAATTTTAGTAGAATTTTCTCTATTTTTATGATATTTACCCCCTGTTAGGTTAAAAAAATTTAACTCAACAACAAAGCCATTAATGACACCAGACATTTATAACATTATTATTCTCTATAATGCACTTATATTTTCATTTTAAATTTTATATATCAAATTACATTGAAATCAAATTTCATACATCAAAGTACAAAAATCAGAGTATAAGTGTAAAGCTTTAATACTTACAAGTCGAAGTGCATGATTCTGGTGGGTCAAAGATCCTACAATATGTACGGGTAGTCTTTCTCCATCTAGTCCCCCACGTCTGTTGCCAAAATTGCACTCTGAAATAGATATTGCCTTGAGTGATGCCTAATACTGCTGCCAACGACTCCATATTTCTTCAGATATATATGGTGGTCATACAACATTCTTGTATATCGAAGCAAGAAAGTCTCTATAATGTATACATGCTTGTCTCTCCCATACATTATATTTCTTCAGATATATATGGTGGTCGTACTTCTAAACCTTCTGTCACGATCGTGGCATGTAGGCCACGATCGTGGGCCAACTATGGTGCTTCTGCCATGATCGTGGGCTGTTGTTTCTGCTCGAATGTCTCCAAAACTTCTCCGTTCTTCGATGTTAACCCTGAAACACTAACAAACATATCAAGATACCTCAAAAACATAATATTAAGCTCAAATACTTGTATTAACCCATAAAACACAAATAATTATTTTTTTGATAAAACACAAATAATTATTAATTAACAAACTAACACAATTCTAACCTAAACACATACTAAATGATTGAATTAATAGCTAAGCACATATTAAACTATGCCCTAAAACATAATGCAATTTACACTTATCAACATCCCGACACTTAAATGTTTGCTTGTCCTCAAGCAAACAAAAGCAATCAAACAAATCAAGAAAACACAAAACACGCATATGCAATCATGAGACAATGACTTAAACTTAGTGAAACAAATTTAACTATAAACACAATCCTTCAAGTCGTTCTAACTTATTAACAAGCGAAATCTGGTTCTAAGCACCTTGGACTAAATATACAAACTAATCAAAATTTTAATGTTAAGTCTATTCACCTCTGTCACTTGCACACACACATTGATAATCATTCAATCAAAACAGAAGTGTAGCTATTCCTTAGTAGGTTTTCATGAAAAATCAAGCAACTAACAAGTTTGGTAGGTTTTTATTTAAAAACATTCTTTTTGTTGATTTTTCTTTAAGGACATGAACCTAGTCTTTTTACGCAAAGGCAAACATTTATGATGAATGTCGATTCGGTTACTCAACTAAGTCATATTGTTATTAAGTTGTTTGGTTGGAACGTCATTATAGCCTTTTTACACGAAGGCACACATTTGTGATGCGTGTTGATCTGATTACTCGGCTACATCACATTTTCGACTGGCTACTAGCTCTATTCATAACCTGAAGGCCAGTGGAATAGTTATTTTAGTTAAAATTTATACAACTTTTTTTCTTTATTTTTTTTACACAAAATTTTGCCTACATTATTGCTTTAGCTAATCATTCTCATGAAAATGTACTAATAATGCCACTTATTTGATTGGCCTAAAATTATAAATGAGTATGGCAAATTCCTAAGGTGAGTGCACTAACATCGTATCCCAATTAACCAGCATATTTAGCCCTAAGTAACTTATGTCATTAATTTCACAAGCTAATGCCTTCTAATTTGCACAAGATGACTGGAATTTCCTTTTTAGCTTTTCCATTTCAGCCAACTTTATTTTAGATGATGTTAAGCTTTTGAAAAACAAACTTAATTCTATTATAGCTTCCCAAACCTTATTCAGTAGCAACTCCCGAAACGCAATTGAAATTAGCCTTTGCATAAATACATGACAATCATGACTTTTCATCCTAAATAATTTATACTTCCTCATGTCCACACACCTTGCCAAATTTGAAACATAACCATCGAGAAACTTTATAGACTTTTCAACCATTCACACAAAATTTCCTTTTGTTTTTCGTCCAAAGTGTAATATGTTTTTGGATATTTACTAGTGCGAATATCTTTATCTAACTCATTCCTTTTAAAAAAAGTTTCAAATCAGCTAGTGATTTTGCAGTATCCTTTGTCCTCCCTTCAATGTTCATTATGATGTTGAACAAATTGTCAAAAATATATTTTTTAATATACATCACATATAGATTATGACGTATCAAATTACTTTTCCAATATGGCAAATCCTAAAAGGTACTTCATTTTCTCCAACCAAAGTTTTTACTAATGCTTCTATTAACTTCTTCAGCTTCAAGTTCTGTAACTTTTAGCAACCCTAATTCATGAATCTCCTGCAATATCTCTTCACTAGCTTTGTGAGGGGGAGGAGGTGTTTATACTATCCTATTCTTAATAAACTTTTATTTATTGCGTGTAAATGGATGATCTGGAGGAAGAAATTTCCTGCGGTTGTCAAGCTAAGATGTTTTGACCCCGTTAGGAAGATAAAACGCATCAGAATCATTGCTATAGTAAGGACAAGCCAATTTCCCTGTTGTGCTCAATCCAGACAACATAGCATATAAAGCGAAATTACTAATAGTCCACATCAAGGCTACTCTCAACAAAAAATTTTGTTTAAGAAACACATCATAAGTCTTTACACCAAATTCCCAAAGATGATATAATTCAAAGACCAATGGTTGAAAGAATACATCAACTTTATGCTTTAGATTCGTAGGCCCTAGCATAATCACCGTCAAGAACATATATGTCTCATTCATACATATCCATGAAGGCAAATTATAAGGAGTAATTATGATGACGAAAAGGTTAGAATCCATCTATTGACAATCCTAACCTAACATTTCGACTTTCAGCTGCAAACTCAAAATGAGTATTATTGAAATGTTTCTATGCGAGTGCATCTGATAGATAACTCATTATTCCATCTTCCTGTTTATGTTCATTATGCCATATCGTGTGAGATGTAGTAATATCAGAGGCATGTAGTCTTTGAAGTCTCGAAGTTAGTGGGAAATAATACATCCGCTTCTAGGATACTAATTTTTGTTTCATAGAATGCTTTCTAGGTTTGAACCTAGATTGACCACAAAATTTGCACTTTTGTAATTTCACATCTTCTCCTCAAAAAAGCATACATCTAAAATTGAAACAATCAATATTTTCAACTGGAAAACCAAGACCCCTAATAAGTTTCTTCATATTGTAGAAATTATCAACTATTATATGATTAGGAGGCAATGATTCATTATACCAAGCAAGAATTTTATCCAAACTTCAATCAGAAATATGCCTTCAGACTTTATGTTCAATATTCGAGCAATTAAAGATAATTGAGTCATGGTCTCACAATTTGGCCATAATTCTTGGTTATCTAATTTTAACAAGTCAAAAAACTTTTTTACTTATGGGTTTGGTTCTTCAAGATTTTTCATATTTGCCTGAAAGGTATAACCGGATGAATCATAAATCATTTAGATGTAAGGATTTTTAGTTGCACCCATATTATTTGTTATAAATCCAATCCCCCTTCAAAATCCACATTTATTAATGAGTTTACTTCATTAGCCCTTGAGGTGCTACAAATTAATGGGTCCCTATGTCGTTTACACTTAATATAATTTGGAACAAACTCTTTTCTTAACAAATGGAGATTCACTTCATCAATAGGAAGAAAACGAATATGTTTGCACTTTTTAGATGGACATCTGATCTTTGGACCATCCATATACGTAGGTTGAGAACATGCATAATGAATAAAAGCTTCAACTCTCTTAACAAACTCAGAATTAATGAAACCATCGGGTGTTAATCATCTATACATCCAAGACCTATCAACATTACTCATTTATGCAAAGCTGTTATTTAAAAAAGTGATTTCATAGTTAGTATCCTTCATTTCTTGTAAGTTTACAGAACAAGTAATCTTTAGTTTACAAAACATAATCTAAGTTTTTACAGGCCTCTGACTATTTCTCCTAATTTGAAACCAACCTATCCCACTATATGAGTTTACAATTATACAAACTGAACATATGTAAGTATCAGTCAAATAAAATAATATGCCAACTAAGCACTATGGTACGTGGCATTATTACACCATATAAATAGAGAAAACAACTTCTCGCTATGACTCCTAGGCTCGTTGAATTTTTCATCGACAAGCCTCATGGGAGTTACATCATGGGTTTCCAGTCTATATATCATCCTCGGGGTTTATTATGCCTCAAATCATCCATAATTATACAAACTCATTCAACATGAAGTTAATACTTATGTAATTCATACATCTAGCTATTAATCATTCTAACAACATACCAAAACAACTATATACAAAACCAAGATAACTATGTTTGCATTAATCACCAACAAGTTGATTGCCAAAGTTTGATTTTAAACAAGTACTATGGTACGTGACATTGTTACACCATATGAATCGAGAAAGCAAGTTCTAGTTGTGATTTCTAGGCTTGTGGAAATTTTCACCGACAAGCCTCATGGGAGTTGCATCATGGATTTCCAACTTATATACCATCATAGGGGTTTATTATGCCTCAAATCATCCATAATATACTTATGTAATTCATACATCTAGCCATCAATCATTGTAACAATATCCCAAAACAACAATATACAAAACCAAGATAACTATGTTTGCATTGATCACCAACAAGTTAATTTCCAAAGTTTGATTTTAAACAAGCACTATGGTACGTGGCATTGTTATACCATATGAATCGAGAAAGCAAGTTCTCGCTGTAACTTCTAGGCTCGTGGAATTTTTCACTAATAAGCCTCATGGGAGCTGCATCACAGGTTTCCAGCCTATATACCATCTTAGGGGTTTATTATGCCTCAAATCATCCATAATTATACAAACTCATTCAATATGCAGTTAATACTTATGTAATTCATATATCTAGCCATCAATCATCCTAGCAATATTCCAAAACAACAATATACAAAACCAAGATAACTATATTTGCATTAATCACCAACAAGTTGATTACTAAAGTTTGATTTTAAACAAGCACTATGGTACGTGGCATTGCTACACCATATGAATCGAGAAAGCAAGTTTTCGCTGTAACTTCTAGGCTCGTAAAATTTTTCACTGATAAGCCTCATGGGAGTTGCATCACGGATTTCCAACCTATATACCATCTTAGGAGTTTATTATGCCTCAAATCATCAATAATTATACAAACTCATTTAACATGCTTTTAATACTTATGTAATTCATACGTCTAGCCATCAATCATTCTAACAATATTCCAAAACAACAACATACAAAACCAAGATAACTATGTTTGCATTAATCACCAACACGTTGATTTCCAAAGTTTGATTTTAAAGAAGTACTATGGTACGTGGCATTGTTATACCATATGAATCGAGAAAGCAACTTCTTGCTGTGACTCCTAGGCTCGTGGAATTTTTCACCGATAAGCCTCATAAGAGCTGCATCATAGGTTTCCAGCCTATATACCATCTTAGGGGTTTATTATGCCTCAAATCATCCATAATTATACAAACTCATTCAACATGCAGTTAATACTTATGTAATTCATACATCTAGCTATCAATCATTCTAACAACATACCAAAACAACTATATACAAAACCAAGATAACTATGTTTGCATTAATCACCAACAAGTTGATTGCCAAAGTTTGATTTTAAACAAGCACTATGGTACGTGACATTGTTACACCATATGAATCGAGAAAGCAAGTTCTAGCTGTGATTTCTAGGCTTGTGAAATTTTTCACCGATAAGCCTCATGGGAGTTGCATCATGGGTTTCCAACTTATATACCATCCTAGGGGTTTATTATGCCTCAAATCATCCATAATTATATGAACTCATTCAACATGGAGTTAATACTTATGTAATTCATACATCTAGCCATCAATCATTCTAACAATATCCCAAAACAACAATATACAAAACCAAGATAACTATGTTTGCATTGATCACTAACAAGTTACTTTCCAAAGTTTGATTTTAAACAAGCACTATGGTACGTGGCATTGTTATACCATATGAATCGAGAAAGCAAGTTCTTGCTGTAACTTCTAGGCTCGTGGAATTTTTCACTAATAAGTCTCATGGGAGCTGCATCATGGGTTTCCAGCCTATATACCATCTTAGGGGTTTATTATGCCTCAAATCATCCATAATTATACAAACTCATTCAATATGCAGTTAATACTTATGTAATTCATATATCTAGCCATCAATCATCCTAACAATATTCCAAAACAACAATATACAAAACCACGATAACTATATTTGCATTAATCACCAACAAGTTGACTGCCAAAGTTTGATTTTAAACAAGCACTATGGTATGTGGCATTGCTACACCATATGAATCGAGAAAGCAAGTTTTCGCTATAACTTCTAGGCTCGTGGAATTTTTCATCGATAAGCCTCATGGGAGTTGCATCACGGATTTCTAGCCTATATACCATCTTAGGAGTTTATTAGGCCTCAAATCATCAATAATTATATAAACTCATTCAACATGCTTTTAATACTTATGTAATTCATACGTCTAGCCATCAATCATTCTAACAATATTCCAAAACAACAACATACAAAACCAAGATAACTATGTTTGCATTAATCACCAACAAGCAAAGTTTGATTTTAAAGAAGTACTATGGTACGTGGCATTGTTACACCATATGAATCGAGAAAGCAACTTCTTGCTGTGACTCCTAGGCTCGTGGAATTTTTCACCGATAAGCCTCATGAGAGCTGCATCATAGGTTTCCAACCTATATACCATCTTAAGAGTTTATTATGCCTCAAATCATCCATAATTATACAAACTCATTTAACATGCAGTTAACACTTATGTAATTCATACATCTATCCATTAATCATTCTAACAATAATTCAAAACAACAACATACAAAACCAAGATAACTATGTTTGCATTAATCACCAACAAGTTGATTTCCAAAGTTTGATTTTAAACAAGCACTATGATACGTGGCATTGTTACACCATATGAATCGAGAAAGCAAGTTCTCGCTGTGACTCAACGATAAGCCTCATAGGAGCTGCGTCACAAGTTTCTACCCTATATACCATCCTAGGGGTTTACTATGCCTCAAATCATCCATAATTATACAAACTCATTCAACCTACAGTTAATATTTATATAATTCATACATCTAGCCATCAATCATTCTAACAATATTCCAAAAGAACAACATATAAAACCAAGATAACTATGTTTACATTAATCACCAACAAGTTGATTTCCAAAGTTTGATTTTAAACAAGCACTATGGTACGCAGCATTGTTACACTTTATGAATCGAGAAAGCAAGTTTTCGCTGTGACTCCTAGGCTCGTTGAATTTTTAACCGATAAGCTTCATAGGAGCTACATCACGAGTTTCCAACCTATACACCATCTTATGGGTTTATTATGCCTCAAATTATCCATAATTATACAAACTCATTCAACATGTAGTTAATACGTATGTAATTCATACATCTAGCCATCAATCATTCTAACAATATTCCAAAACAACAACATACAAAACCAAGATAACTATGTCTGCATTAATCACCAACAAGTTGATTTCCAAAGTTTGATTTTAAATACGCACTATGGTACATGGCATTGTTACACCATATGAATCGGGAAAGCAACTTCTTGCTGTGACTCCTAGGCTCGTGGAATTTTTCACCGATCAGCCTCATGAAAACTGCATCATGGGTTTCCAGCCTATATACCATCCCAGGGGTTTATTATGCAAAGAATTATCATGTCAATTATGTGAATTTCTTATGTTAATACTATGTTTAAATTAATCACCTACAAGTTCAAGTCTTTATGTTTCAATTTAAACAATGCCCACACATAAACATGTAATCTATTAAACCCTAGCCTAAAATCTCATCAATCATTGTTATAAGTAAAATTCCAAAGAAAAATAGAAAATCAATCACATTGTAGGCGTTACTTAGTTGAACGACTTACCTTGATAGATGGGCAATCACAAACTATAAAGAAGACGAATGAGGTTGGACAATTATCGACGCTCTTTAACACAAAACAGGGGTCTACCAGAAATACAATATTAATCGCTATTAATGAGTGTATTATGCCATTTTGATAGCATATTTTGTTAAACTCTAAAATGTAGTTAAACATTAATCCCTATTAATGACTATTATCAAGTAGATTGACATAACTTGATGCATTTTATGTTTTAACAAAATTAATGACATGTGGACTTTTTTAAAGTTTTATTGCAATATTATTAGTCTTATTTTGCTTTTTATACATGACATCTTTGTTCAAAATGATTTGTACTGTATTCGATTGGTTGAGTGGAATATGGATCTTCATATTATAAATTAGAATTTGAATAGAAAAGATCTTTGGGATTTCTTTGTTTTCTCTTTTTGGCCCCTCTCTTAAATAAATTATAATTATATGAAGTATTTTATTAGGTTTTTCGCATTTTAGCACTATGTTAATTATTTACCTTTGTGTTGTGTCCTTAAATTTATGGTTACATGTTATAGTTGTGGGCTTATAATTTCTTAGGCCTCTTATTAATTCTACCATAAGTTATAGTGTCTTGGTTAATGTTCATAATGAATTAGATTAATTTTGTCAGGATTTGATAGGTCAAGTTGTGTCACTTCTCTTTGTTTTTGGTTATTTGGCTTAATGTTTCTTAGTATAAAAGTTCATGAGGTTCTTCTTTATTAGAAAATTGAGTTAGATTTTTATTTAATGACATGATGACTATACTTACAATATTTTAAGAATATACTTTTTGTGATATGCATTATAAAATAATTTTAAAATTTTATTTTAAAAATCCATTTCTTTTATTTTATGTCTTATTTTGTCTAAAATTAAAACAGCTCCCTTTCTTCAAATTCCAAACTCTAGCAAACTCACTTTTTTAATTTAGTTCTAATTTTAAAATATTTGTTTTTTAATTATAAAAAGTTTTAGGTCAATTTTCTATTCATCGTTTAAGTACATTAAAAAGATATTAAAATATAAATATCCAATTTCTCTAGTCTTTAAATTATTAGTTGATCATAAATTATTATAACTAAAACAACATAGTTTTACAAATCCTTCCCCAATCTTTTCTTCCTCAAATCAGTTCCTCTAATTCACTATATTTGTTTCGAAACCTAAATAACAATTGTGGAATCTTTAACATCTTTCATCGAACATTTCATCTCTAAACAACATTTCATTGCACATTTTGTAGGCAACCTGAATTCATCTCTAAATAACAGAAAAACCATTGTATTTTTTTATCATTCACGAACATAAACACGTTCAAATACATTTAGTTTTGAAAAAAAGGACATGAATAGCAAACCTATATTTTTGAAAGCACTTTCAAAATGTCAAATGGATGTACCAATTTTATCAAATTTACAGATTAACAAATGCCAGTTTAACAAAAGAGAAAGTACTTTGGAAACTGATACATGGTACAAACCTTGACGAAGAAATCAGATAAGCTTATTGAGATGAAGGAGTCCAACAAAGCCAATGCAATCGTTAAATACCTGCACAAAACTATTGAAAACAGAACATTGCGAGCAGAATTAAACATGTCAAAAGAAAAATAATCATGGATGTGAGTAAAGATGAATACAAACAACTAAGCATGGAAGTGAGTAAAGCGATAGTATTCAAAACTTGGATAATAACTTGAATAAAATAGAACTCTTACTCATGCAACGAAGATTCTGAGTTAAGTCAAATCCAGTATTTCATTTTTGGTTAACTACGGCATCATAAAGAAATTAAGTACAACAACAATTGCTCTAAGTATCTCACAAGATGTAAATGAACTTGATATCTAGAAATTAATTCGATCAAAATTACAAGGCATCAGCTATATATGATGCCTGAATCCAAAGCAAAGTGAAAGGAAAATCATATTGCACAAAAAGAAGGGACAGCACAACAAATCTAAAAGTTGAAACAAAAAGATAATGGATTTTATGAACAAATATAAGGAAAACAAGATAACAAGTAATTGGGTTGGAGAAACAAAGGCGACATAATATGCTAAATGAATAAAAATATGTGACTATTATTGTATATCAACTCATCAAGTTAAGAGCTTCAGAAAGCAAAAAATAGAAAGGTTAGAGCTTGAGTTATTCAAGAAATAAGTAACAGCAAACAAGGAAGGCAGAGAGAGAAAATCCCACCATGGAATCCAAAGACTGAGCTTTAAAATTTGAAGATAAGAAAGAGATGTTCCAAATGTTGAGATAAAATAATCATCCTTCTGCAGTAGTTGTTTCTCCTACCATATAATGGTTTGAATCAAAATGTTTGCGGTAGAAACAGACAACCTATAACAAAAATTAAACAACCGTGAGTTTTTTGAACAAAAGGGACCTCTCACCAGCCATCAGAAATCGCAAAATAGCAAAAGCAAAACCAATGACAAACAACGGATGAGACCGATGATGATATAGTAGAAAGCGAAGAAGACCGACGGTGATAGTAGAAAACGAAGAAGAAAGAAGAAAGAAGACGATGACAGGGGGGGCTGTTCGTGTTGGACCAATGGAGGTTGACAAATTAAATCCGTCTTTGTTTTGATAATAATAAAATTAAAGAATTGGTTAAGTAA
>JANQAP020000140.1:459105-479469 GCA_026874005.2 Erythroxylum coriaceum
TCAATTTCTCCATTTAATAACTTCAATCTTAAAAAAAAATTATATCCCCAAAAATTATAATTAAAGCCTAATCACAATAAAAATAATAAAATTAATCCTCAAACAAATTGGGGTCCAACAACCTTTGATTTTAGGACTAGACTTTCCTCCTCATGGGATCGATACCTTAGGTACTACGTGAACGACTCGTGCATTTGTGGAAATTACCAAGGTTATAAATATTAAAACTTAGCGTAAATAACCTTGCGATAACCATCTTTCATAAATTTTAAACTTATCTTTTATTTTAATATTTAGAAAGGCCAAAAAAAAAAAAACCAAAGGTCCTTAGTTGTCTATCTTCTTATTCCTATGGTTAACTTTTTTCATTTTTATTTTACAACCTTTATCCTTTCTCTCTTTTTTAATTAATTAATTGTTTAAGCAAAATTTCTTATAAACTTCCTTATAACTTTTTTTCACTCTAAGTAAAACATTCTAGAAAAGTATCACAAATGTTTAAAATAGGTCAATTTCTCTTTATTAATTTAAAATTCTAAATAAAAATTATGTATAAATTTAATTAATCCCAAATTAAAATAAATAAAAGTAAATTTTAATTAACGAAATTAGGAACTAAATATATTTCATTATTAAAAATATTCATAAGTAAAAATTAATCAAAATTTAAAAATTGCAAAAAGATAAATAGAAAATGAAAATGAAAATGATATAAATGGAATATGAGAAATTGTAAATAGACATGATTAAAATAATTTTAATACAAACTATAGCTAAAATTAGTAGAAAAAGAAATATATTTTATAGTTATGAATTTCATCTTACTCATTTTATCAATATATGTAAGTTTTTATATATTTATTCATTATAAAATCTCAAATTTTCACAATCAATTGAAATCTGTAACTATAATTAATTGAACTAATCACTTTAATTATAATCATTTTCTTTAATTTCCTATAATTATATCCTCTTTCATTAATGAATTTAGTTTTATCTTATTCATTTTATCAATATATGTTACCTTTTATATATTTATTCATTATAAAATCTCAAATTTTCTTAATCAATTTAAATATTGGTAACTATAACAAATTGAATTGATAACTTCAATTATAATCTTTTCCTTTCATTTCCTATAATCATACCCTCCTTTATTAATGAACTTGGATTCATCTTATTCATTTTATCACTATATGTAAGTTTTTATATATTCATTCATTATAAAATTTCAAATTTTCTTGATCAATTGAAATTTGTAACTATAATTAATTTAAATGATCACTTCAACTATAATCTTTTTCTTTCATTTCTTATAATCATATCCTCCTTCGTTGATGAATTCGGCTTCATCTTATAAAATCTCAAATTTTCTTAACCAATTGAAAAATATGGTTTCATATATTTTCTAACAAACCATTTACTAAAAACAAAATTGTTGTAAGAAGGTTCCTTGTTTGCTTTATGCTATATCACAAGTATACGAGTTATATATTGTAATATAACTGAAATTGATCCCATGAGCTTTAGATATAGTCACCTAGCAATCAAATTGAACTTTGATTGAGGTAATAAAAGATTGAATTAACTTAAAATTAAACTAAACTGATACAACTTGATAATTAAACTAGAAAAGATCACAATAAATTGAAGTTACTCAATAATGGAAAGTTAGGGATTAGTCTATCCTTCTTTGTCTTTCCTTTATCTTATTAATTCAATTATGCTTGACCTTAGATATCCAAAAGTTTTGATTACCCTCTCTCAAGATCTAATCAAGTAATCCCAATTGAAATAGGTAGCAATTGAGTTGCAATTTCTTGATTCTCAAAACTACTTAATTAGATTTGAAACAATCCTAAGGATAATTAAATCATAATTAAGATCTCTATTCAATTGCTTATTAACTTAATATTTGTAAGTCTACTAGGAACCAACTCTCAGTTCACAATTTAACACAGATACCTTAATTTAATCTCTCAATTTCTTACAAGTATAAGCACAACAAATATCACAAAGCAATAATATATTAAATTTAACAAGATAAATTTTAAACAAAACAATTCAAGAATAAACCTTAAAACATATTTAGTAATCTATAATCATGTTCAAAATACAACTATTCAGATTTAACATACTAGGCAATGAAATAGAATAAGAAAATAATGAATCAACTTGAAATTCTTGATTTAGAAATTCTAAAAATCTGGAATTGTTCTTGATGTTTCCACTTTTTAATCTTCTTTATTACGATAAGTAGCCTATTTTGCTTCATTTTTAGGCATCTCTAACATATCTAGTTTCCTCTTTCTGAATCCAATAGCCACTCTTTCCTATATTGGCTTTAATAATATTATTATATATAAACAAACTAGGTTTTTGGGATATACATGGGCATTTATACAATCATATAGGTGATCGTGTATCTCTAAAAATAACTCAATTGGCAACAATACACAATCATAAAAGCTTAAATGAGTAACATACACGAGCGTGTAACTTCACACAGGCAAGAGCTATGTCTTTGAAGGTCCACATGTTTATAGTGGCTTACACTGTCACCATAAATGATCGTGTATCTCCAAAATTGCTTCAATTCTTCCACTTCATGCCATAGTTTCACCCGAATACTTTGTAGGTCTGACAGGCCACGAGTGGGCCGGGTATTTTTCAAGCTAAAATATTCCAAAACGATGTCGTTTACGGACGAGCCATGGGCTAGCCCGTGACTCGGTCAACTCGGGCTAAAAGCGAGCCGGACTGATTTTGCCATCCCTAGCTGCAAAGGCATAAACTAACAATATGAGCATAGGAGATAAACCTCTGTATGCAAGAGTTTTTGAAGATTCCATCTACTTGTCAATTTTGGAGAAAATTTGAGACCTTCACATTTTCAAATTTTCAATTCCCTAATCTTGTTTATATTCCTCCAAGAAGCTTATTGTAAATAAAATTGATGATTATTAAATATCCTTGAGTTCTTTCACCACCAGATTGCATAAATTGTGCATTTAAAAGAAATTTTGAAAAGATTAAAATCATCCTTACTAAGTTGATAAAGACTAGAAATTCATTGTACAATTTTGCTCCATTGATTTTTATAAGAGAAGTGCTTGCATAAATAATGGATACTCCTTCACAAGTTATTATAATAGAAGTATTAAAAAAATAGGCGATTAATAATTTAAAGAAGTCTCTCCGACATACTAAAACTATTCCTCATACTTAATCAAAGCATAAATAAGATCTTTTTGAGAGATAAACTTACACCAAGCTAGCCTCTACTGGTTGGTTTTTAAGGTATGAAACTTAAACAGATCCCTGCAAGTTTCATTAGTGAAATTTTTAGAGAAAGGCCTTAAGTAGGTAATTTTATGATCCTAAATAGAGTTAGGTTGATAAGTTGAAAAACTTCTTAAGAAAATATTGCTTCTATAGTTGCAGAACCAGTTGCTCTTATTGGTGAGCAATTAACTTTAGCATTCTCTAGGAAGAGCAGTGTTACATTTTGATAATCAAGTAAAGGTAAATAAAACCTAACTTACTCCAAATATGGTACCATAACCAAGTTCCATCCCCATTGCCAATCCTGACTTTGATTAAGGATTATAAGTTGTCTTTTAGCTTTATCATTTGCAATATTAACCAAGAAAAATCTTATCTAGGCTTAAAAAATTAGAAGTTTATATCCTTCAGATAGCTTCCATGGATCAATTTTAACCTACAAAGACTCTTTGCTATTAAGGATTCTCCATAATCTATTTGTAAGTAGTACCTTATTCACTGTAAGTATAGAATGGATGTTCAAGCCTCCATCAATTTTTGGCAAACAAATATTTTCCAGCTAATTTTCTTTGTAAGGTTTTATACAGGCATAACCTGTCCAAAGGAAGTTACTAAGGAGCTTCTTTTTATCCTTGCATAATAGTTTAGGGAGAATAAGATACGAGGACTAGTATATATATAAATTGTTGAGAATAAAAGTGATCAAATACAGTCTGGCAGTATATGCAAGATATTGTTACTCTAATAGCCAATCCTTCTCCTGAACATATCAAATAATGGTTGACATCTATATAGGAGTTTTTTTTGTGAAATGATTAGAACTCCTAAATAAGTGAAAAGAGGAGATTTAAGGCTCAACCATGAAATATCAGCAAGCTCCGATAAATAGTGATCAACATTAGCTGATCTATGAGATAACTCTTCTCTTTATTGATGCTCAATTTAGATAACTTTTTGAAAGAATTAAGGGAGTTAATAAGACAATACAATAAACTAGAACCAACACCATAAAAAGAAGGAGATCATCAGCGAAAGTTAGGTTGAAGATCTAAAGTGCTCATATTCTGTATAAAACTTGAAGTTATTCTTCAATCTTATGTTGTAATTAATAAGCTTTGAAATGACCTTAATGCACATAGTGAACAAATAAGGGAAAAGAGAGTCTCTTTTCCTAATTTACACTGTCTAATCTAAGAGATAAATAAAGTAGAAAATCTAAAAGCTTCAAGAGATATGAGAATGAGATCCCAATCAATTGAATTAAAAGGCTTTGTTGCACAATTCTTACCTCACCTTTTCAAATGATAGTTCTTAAAGAATTTGTATATAAGTAATATATTGTCCCCAGTAGTTCTTCTATCTACGAATGCTATTAATAAAAGAGCATATGATCAACTTTATGTTAGTTTAAGGTTTATATTTAACGATTTTGATAATAACTATATAATATTTCAAAATTCAAATTGGATTTACTTCCTTGTATAGATGATGGTATTATTCTTAAAGGAAATAAAATCATAAGAAAATTACTCTCTTTCTTGTAGGAACCTTCATTATGAACTTACCTTATTAGAAATGATTTATTCAAAATGATCATACTAATTATGAAGGTCGTATATTAGCCCCGTGATTATTGGAAGATTTTTGACAAAGATGACATCGAAGTTATTCAGATTTAAACCCATTCAGTTGACTAAAGATGCAAATGAAGCAATGACTAGGTGAAGAAATTGACTATTTAAAGAAGAGCAACAAAACTTGTGAAAAAAATAAACATTCACAGAATTTCAAAACATTCAAGCAACATTCTTGAGAGTCATACTATTCTTATTATGCCTTAAAAAGTGAAATTACTCTATCAAGAGAGAAATCGTTATTTGAGAACTTACTTTTGATTTTATATTTTATTCTTCTGTAAGCTTTTAGAAACTTGTTATACACTTCAAGCATAAAAGATTAGAGAATCTTGAAAAATATATACTCGTGAGCTTGAAGAGGCTCGTCAAATTACTAGTCAGTTTTTATAGTGAAACACTTAAGTTGGATACTTAAGAACTAGACGTAGGCTTGGGTTATAAGTCGAACCAATATAAATCGACTGCGTCCTTCTCTCTCTTCTCTTAAATTTTAAATTTATGCATTATATTACATGTGTGTTTATTTCAGTAAGAGGCTCTTTCACTTTTTAACAAGCTCCTTCTATTTTCAACTTATAATAGGTTCTTTTCAGTTTTAACAAGCACCTTCTATTTTAAATTTTTTTAACAGAACTTTTCGTTTAGTAAGCTCCTATGGTTTTACAAGCTTTTATCGTTTAACAAGCTCCTTCCATTTAAATAGGATCCTATCGCACAATAGGCTCCTACTATTTTAATTATAGATAGGCTCCTGTCGTTTCTTTTTGAACTGAAAGTAACTGGCAAAATTTTTTAAGTCACACACAAGTCACCCCCTTTTTGGGTTTGCTTGCTTTATTATTTGGTATCAGAGCAAGGTTTCACATTTTTGTGTTTTACCACACTTGATAGATCATGACAGACACCTTGAGAAGTTTTAAAGGATAATCCTTCTCAATGCCTCCTTACTTTAATGGAAATAACTACTCATTCTAGAAAGAGAGAATGATAATATATCTATAATCTATAGATATTGAAGTCTAGCAAGCCATCAAAGTTAAAGCTACACTTCCTAATTCAAATAATGTAGAAGTATGGACTGATGCTGATAGAAGAAATGTACAGCTAAATGCTAAAGCAAAACATCACCTAATATGTGCACTATCTCAAGAAGAATATGAGAAAATATCTTACTGTTCTATAGCAAAGGAAATGTGGGACAAACTACAAGTCACGTTTGAAGGAACAAATGATGTAAAAAAGCATAGAATAAGTATTTTAGTGCATCAATACGAAACTATTGGCATGAAACAGGGAGAGACCATAGACGAATTCTTTGGATGCTTCAACAACATCATCATGGCCTTAAAGAACTTGGGAAAGATATATCCCAATGACGAGCTCGTAACTAAGATTCTAAGGTCACTACCAAAGGAATAGAGACCTAAGATGACAACTTTAGAAATGACAAAGGATCTAGATACTATTTCACTCAACTGACTACGAGGAAATATGATGATCCATAAAACTGAGCTTAGGCGAGATGAAAGATCCTCCTACAAAAAAGGAATGACACTAAAAGAAACTGACGAATCAAATAGTGATGAAATTGACATTGAGTTGCAAATAGATTGAGATGACAAGTTTAACTTTATGGTCAAAAAATATGCCTGTTTCTATAAAAAGAAGCTGATGAAGAAAAGAGAAGGAAACAAGAAAGTTGGAAATAACAGGTTCTTATCAAAAAGCAACAACAGCAATAGCAATACATAAAACAATTAAATCATATGCTATCATTGTAAGAAGCCTGGACATACAAGACCAGAATGTCTCGGAGAATAGAAAATCCAGAAAACAAGTAATGATTGCAGCCTAGTCAGATGAGAATTATGAAAACTTTGAAGAAGAAGAGCCAGAAGAAGTCAGCAACGTTTTCTTCATTGCTAAATCAGGAGAAGATGAGGTATGTTTCAAAACGGAGACAAAGGAGAATAAATGGATAGTTGATTATGTAAGCTCGAGACACATGATAGGTGAAATATCACATTTCAACTACATTAAAAGAAAAGACAAAGGTAGTGTTGTCTTTGTAGACAAAAATAAAGCAAACGTCACCGACATTGGTAAAATTTGTGATTCTGACTCTACCTCTATTAAATCAGAGTATATAATAAAAGAACAAAGAAGAATAGAAGAATCGATACATATGGTATTTGACGAAGCATTACATTCGACAATAGCTACCGACTCGAATGATGAAGAGCATCCATTGGTACCTAAAAATACACCAGAGAATGGAACTACACCTATAATACCTTTAGAATTACAAAATCAAAAAAGATCCTTCTGAAACTAAGACAAAGCAGGGACCTTCTTTAAGCACCTCCTAGTAGGAGCCTATGTAATGAAAAACATCGAGAGAATTGAGAGGTTTTGATACACATCAATATATTATGGGAGATACCTCTTAAAGTCTAAGAGCAAGATAATTGTTCAAGAACAACTTTGTTGCTCTCATATCACAAATAGACCCAAAGATAGTAGAAGATGCCCTTACTGACGAAAACGAGATTTCAGCCATAAAAGACGAATTGAATCAATTTGAAAAAAGAATTCTGGAATCTAGTACCTCGTCCTCAAAACAAGTCAATCATTAGGACTCGGTGGGTATTTTAAAACAAACTTGATGAAAATGATAAGGTGGTAAGAAACAAAACTAGACTTGTAGCTCAAGGTTACAATCAATAGGAAGACATTGATTTTGATGAAACTTATGCACCTATTGCCAGACTGAAATTGATTAGAATTTTACTTACCTTACATGCTATAGAAAGTTTAAGTTGCTCCAAATGGATGTTAAAAGTGTATTCTTAAATGGTTACATCAATAAAGAAGTATTTATTAAGCAACTTTTAGCTTTTGAAGATGAAAACCATCTAGATTATGTGATGAAGTTAACTAAAGCTCTATATGGTTTAAAGCAGGCTCCTCAAGCATGGTATGAAAGGTTAAGTAACTTTCTTCTTAAGAATAACTTTGAAAGAGGAAAGGTTGATAAAACCTTATTTATTAAAAGAAAGGAGAATGATTTACTCATAGTTTAAATATATGTTGATGACATAATATTTGGTGCTACTAATCCATTCCTTTGTTAAGAATTCTCAGGATTAATACAGAGGGAGTTTGAAATGAGCACGATGAGAGAATTATCATTTTTTCTCAGATTACAAATCAGATAAACAAAAAAAGAAATCTTCATTAGCCAAGACAAATAAACAAAGGAACTAATCAAGAAATATTATTTTGAGAATGCCAGACCGATGGGTACTCCCATGAACATTGGAACTAAAATTGATAAAGATGAAGAAGGCAAAGCTACATATGAGACTAAGTATAGAGGAATGATTGGTACTATATTTTACAAGCTCAAGACCAAAAATTATGCTTAGTGTGTGTCTTTGTGCACGCTTTCAATCAAATCCAAAAGAAAACCACCTTTAAGCAATCAAAAGAATCTTTCGATATCTCCACGGAATCATGACTTTTGGACTATGGTATCCAAAAACTGATTCATTTAACGTAGTGGGCTATTGTTATGCAGATTATGTAGGGGATAAAGTCGATTGAAAAGGAACAAGTGGTCATTATCAATTTCTTGGAGGATGTCTAGTATATTGGTCCTATAAGAAGCAAAATTACATAGCGTTTTCGACGACTGAAGCGAAATACATAGTAGCTGCTAGCTGTTGTGCCCAAACTTATGGATGAAGCATCAATTGCGGGATTTTTCTCTAAACTTTTCTCATATTCCCATGTTATATGATAATACTAGTATTATAAATCTTTCTAAAAATCCAGTGCGTCATTTTAAGACTAAGCATATAGAAATAAAACATCATTTTCTTAGAGATAATGTTTTAGAAGGAACCATTTATCTTTTGCATATTAATACTGAGAATCAAGTAGCTAACATTTTCACCAAGCTACTCTATGAAGATAGATTTTGCAAATTAAGAAAAGAGCTTGCATTTAAAGACGCGAGCAAAGTTCTGACAAGCGGCTATACAGAACTAACAAAAGATATGCAAATGATCACACTTCCTATATTAGCGTACGTTCGTTCATCTTCACACGAGATCAACGCTCAAGAAACGTCTGATATACCAAACACAAACTTCTCTCCTCTACTCACCCTCATTGTTACTCGAAGCGTCGCGTTTGAATCTTTGCATTCCAACTCTCTGTTTTCATCTCAAATCTTCTAAACTTTATTCATCGCTTTTCCAATGGCACGAACCATATCAAAAGGACAAAAGAAAACTCTAACTTCTACTAATAGTTATAATGAAGCTCACGTTACTGAACCTATATCCTCTAATCTCTAAGTACCAGAAGTGCACTGGGTTATAAATGATGATGATTCAGATGAAGAACATTCTCGATTGATTAGACAACCACGAACTAGAGGAAGTCTTGCAAAGCAAGCTAAGAAATTTTCTGAGCAAAAAGAAAACCCTGATGCTGAAAAGAAAGAGGAAGGAGAATCCAGAAAAAGAAAAAGGGAAGAAATAAAGAAAAGAAAAGCACGTGACTGAAGAAACTATTGATAGAAATAAGTTGTTTCATGAAGAGATGATTCTTAAAGAAAAAAGGGGCAAAGAAGATAAAAATAGTTGCAAAAAAAAGAAAGACATCAATACTAACAAAAATGTTTCAATCAACAGAAGCTGAAGTTCGCTATAAAATGTAGTGCAAGAAAAGAAAGGTGGTTGCTAGGCGAATCTTACCTCCCATGATGTTTGATGACATAGATATACCTATCTCTCCTTACTTCGTTGCCATTGGTTGGGAAGATTTTTTGAAATTAGATGAGACAGTATGCGATGAGCTAGTCAGGATATTCTACGCATACATGAAAAAGGAAGAAATTAATAGAAAGCTAGCCATTGTCTCATGGGTGCAAGAATATAAAATCTTAATTTCTGAAGATATCTTAGGAGATATATTGGAAGTAGCTCCTATGGGGAGAACTAATTTTCCCTATCATAAGTGGGATGTTGATGCTTTGGAATTAGTCGAAGTTGTCAAATCTATCTATCTTTATATTGAGAACACCAAAGACACGAGATCCTGAACCAGACAATTAGACTTAATACCATAATGATATATTTCTCAATGCTGCCTCGATTATATATGTGATTGATTATACTGTTGAACTTGTGAAAATCTGTGATACATAAATGATGGCTCCTTTCTTAAGAGAAAGGCTCCTTCTAACTATCTGAACATATAAAAGTTATAAGTATCTTTCGAAATCATCTATTATCTTTTTGAATTTTGAAACATATATCTATTATTGCTTGTCATCATCAAAAAGGGAGAGATTGTTAGCTCAAGGTTTACATTTAACGATTTTGATGATAACTATATAATATTTCAAAAATCAAATTGGATTTATTTGTTTATATAGATAACGGTATTTTTTTAAAGGAAATAAAATCATAAGAAAATTACTTCCTTTCTTGCAGGAACCTTCATTATGAACTTACCTTATTAAAAACGGTTAATCTGAAAGGATCTTCTTGTCGTGTATTAGCCCTATGATTACTGGAAGATTTTTTGCAAAGAAGACATTGAAGTTATTCAGATTTAAATCCATCCGGTTAACTAAAGATGCAAGTGAAGCAATGACTTGTTAAAGAAATTCACTATTTAAAGAAGAGCAACAACACTTGTGAAAAAATGAACATACACAGACTTTCAAAACATTCAAGCAACATCTATATTTTTTTAAGTCATTATTTTTATTGTGCCTTAGAAAGTGAAATCACTCTATCAAGAGATAAATTATTATTAGAGAACTTACTTTTGCTTTTACACTTTATTCTTCTGTAAGCTTTTATAAGCTTGTTATACATTTCGAGCGTGAAAAGTTGAAGAACCGTGAAAAATATGTACTAGTGTGCTTGAAGAGGCTCGTCAAATTACTACATAGCTTTTATATTGAAGCACTCAAGTTGGATACTTGAGGACTGAACATAGGCTTGGGTTGTAAGTTGAACCAGTATAAATCGACCGCGTCCTTCTCTTTCTTCTCTTAACTTTTAAATTTTCGCATTATATTGTGTTTGTGTTTATTTCAGCAAGAAGATCCTTCACTTTATAACAAGCTCCTTCTGTATTCAACTTGCAAGAGGTTCTTTTCAGTTTTAACAGGCACCTTCTGTTTTAAATTGTTTTTAACAGAACTTTTCGTTTAGTAGGCTCTTGTCGTTTAACAAGCTTTTTATCACTTAACAGGCTCCTTCTGTTTAAAGAGGATCATATAGTCTGTTGTTTTAATTATAGGTAGGCTCCTGTCATTTCTTTTTGAACTGAAAGTCACTTGTAAAATTTTTTAAGTCACACACAATTCACCCCACTCTTGCGCATGTTTGTTTTATCACTTTAGTCTAAAATATTTTTGAAAAGAGGGATTGATGATCTTATGTACTAAACAAAAGAATGAGTTTTGTTCTAAACTTTCAACATCATAATACTTGAAAAGAATTTCAATACTACCTTGCTAACTTTTTGTTTAAAAGAGTCTTATGCCTTTTGGAAAAGGCAAGCACTAAAATCATCAAGTTTAAGATCTTTGCTAGGATTAATATGGAAGTAATCCTTCTTAATATACTCCGTTGTGAAAGGACTGGTACAAAAATCACATTGTTTGCGTATATAGAAGTTTAGGAATAACAGAGTTGAGGGAGGAAAATGAAGAAGAATTTAGAAAGGAAGAGCCACTGTTTTTTCAAAGTAATCTAGAGCATGAGCCAAAAGGGCAACTTGAACAATGATAATTATGCCATCATATTTCAATAGAGAATTTTTTATCGAGTTCCTTATAGAAAGGAGAGAGAGACATACATATATAAAGACTTAATCTTGACGTCTCCTTTCTTCAGCCATAAAACTCTAGAGTTTTGATTAATCAAGGAGTAATGGTCTTCCAAAGCCTTTGTATATAATCCCATAGCCACTTTCTTATTGATCCATTTTGAAGCATCTCTTAAAGGAGTTATAAACCTCTTTTTATTTTTGAATCAAGTGTTCCATATCTCTATCAAGCTTTAAAGTTGTAATAGAGTGTATAATCAACCTTAGCTTTTTAAGTTACTCTTTAAACTCTATCTCTTATAACATTTGAATGATTCAAAACCTAAAACATCTAGACTCATGCCTTTACTAGCAACTTCCTAGCAACCCTCAACGTTGCATAAGAAATTGGTAATTAAGATCTATTACTTCAAAATTAGAAAGATAGGATCTAAGGTCATAGAAGGGATTATTAGAGCATCTTATTCCTTTAACTTCTAAGACTAGAATGATAATGTTGAAGTCCTTTAAAATTAGCCAAAGGTCCCTAATTGATTATGATATGCCTTAAGATCATTCCACACAAAGGATCTTTATAATGTAAGGTTTGAATCATCTATGAAAGAGATCTATACTTTCCCTATACAACTTGTACGTGAATGAATTTATCACTTGATAACTTAGAATATCAATCCTCTTAAGATTATAATCTACAACTATTCTCTTATAATAATGTGCATTATAGTTAGTAATGAGCTTCTAATTCTTCTTGAATAACCAGAGATTTTTAGACTTTTCAACTTTTAGTTTAGTCTCCCATCAGTGGCCTTATTAAATCCATAAAATTATTTTTTTAGGGCTATTGAGACCCTTAGTGTTCTAAGTTAAGATAGACAAATTGGGAATTAAGGAGATCTATCAGAGGGCTTACCTTTACCTTGCAGTTGGATCTTCTTCTTTCAACAGGTTTGAAACTACATATTGCAGTATTTGTTAAACTAGACAATAATCCTCCTATGTATGCTTCTGTTGGCTCCTGATCTTTCCTAGAAAGGGACAAGATTAGGTTAGAATAGTGAAAATTTTCCTCCTTTAACTCTTTGTAAAGAGGATTTTTGTAAAAGAAGCCTTAATTAGAATTTGAACTGGTTGAATTTTTTAACTAAGCTAATTAATTCTCTAAGTTTGGTTCCTTTTAGGGAGCCTGGTCTTCAATAGCAACCTCATGATGTTTTAAGGAAGACTCTAATAATTTGTTGGTGAATCCAAAGAAATTGGTCCTTGCGTATCCTAATTGTCTAGATTTATTATTTCTATATAATTTACTCTTAGAAACTTCTCTTTTTAAAATTTTTTTGAAGAGATTGCCATTATCTATAGTTAAAACTATTTACAACATTACAATGAAGTCTTCTGTGAGGCTTTTAACAAAATATTACACTATAAAAGACCTCTTAGAAACTCCTTGCAAATAGGTTTATAGAGTTTTCCTTATTATTTCATAGCTGGTCACTTCTGATATGAGATCTTGATGGAATCTTCTATTATGTTATCATCCTCTCCAAGTTTTAAAAGGGGGATAACATTTCGTCGATCTTGCTTCAAATCAACACTAAAACGTAGCCTTGCATAGCCTATTATTCTCCTTAATACGATTGCTTCATCACATAAATAGACTTCCCAATATAGCTTACTAAGAGGCTCAAGCCTTTAGTAGACTAGTATTAAGAGGAACTTCGTGGAAATATATCCAAATGGAAATATGTTTCTGCATAAAATCTTTTAAATTGATGCATGGTTTCCAAAGTTGGAGAAAAGAGGTAAGTTGTTGAAGTGCCAAGGACCAATATTTAGGATCTCTTAAGCACTAACATTTAAGGAGAATCTGAATAGAAAAATGTTATCCTCATTAAATAACACTTCCTAAAATCCTTCACTCTTCCATTTTTTGAGTGCCCAAGGATTGATTATAGGAAAAGAAGAATGTTTCCCTATGAAGAAGCCATCAAACGTGGAAGACCAGGGGGGGCAATAGTAGAGAGAGATGTTGGAGGGCTTTCCTAATATTTGCTTCAAATTTAGAAAGGAATTAAGACATGAAGGGGGGAGAATAGTGAGAATCGAAGGTGCTAAGAGCTCATAAGAACCATAGTCAACAAAATGAGAAATGGAAGGAAGAACTTGTTACGAGGAAGTAAAGAGAGGATCTTTGTATAGGTTGGAAAGACCTTTTCAGTGAATGTGGATCAGGTAAAAAAAAGATGGCGGAATAGTTAGAGTAAGGAAGGTTCGAGGTGGAGGAGCAAGAAGGCAATGGAAGGAAATATTTAGAAGGAAAGAGAAGATTGACCATAATCTGAAATGTTTAAAGCCATGGAGTTAGAAAAGGGAAAAGGTCGCTGAAGTAAAAAGGTAGATTTAAAAAATCGTTCCAAAAATAGTAAAAAAAGAGAAGGGCGAGATTTAAAGGGAAAAGGAAAGACCAAATTACCCCTCCTTATCCCTAGTTGAGAAAGTTCTCTAGACAATTAAGGAATCTACAAAGAGAACCAAAACAATTAAGGCACCTAAGGCAAATCTTGAAGAAGGAATTGAAGATAAGATAAAAAAATCATAGAGTCAAGGAGAACGTACAAAAAGAAAAGAGAAGGGTTGAGAAAGCAGAGCAACAAACAAGAAACTCATATACAAGGACAAGTAAACCAAAAAAGAACATATTAACCTTAATATAAGAACCTGAACATGAGCCATGAAAAAGCTAAACTCTGTGGTAAGCAAGCGAAAGAAAAAAGGTAGAGAGGAGTTATTTTTTAAACACATGTTTGTTTGCCACTAATTAGATCATTGTTATAATATAGTAATTGAGATGTTATGCTCAACATATAAATATTATAACTGTAAAAATAATATGAAATTATATGTAAACATATGTATTAGAATTGATGCTTCTAAATTAAAAGCATGAATAAATATATAACATTAAAGTACAAATAATGAAGAAAAAAAGAATCAAATATCTAAAAGAGACAAACTTACAAAAAGATTGTAAAATGTTATTGTAAATTAAAAACAAATTAGTAAGGTTATAGAAATATAAAACTAAAAGACAAACAAATTATGTTAGATAACATATGTACTCAAATAATCTAAGCCCTCAGTTTATAGCTATGGAAGACCCATCGCAAATAAAATATATCAATATACGTTAATGTAATACACACACACACACACAAACACACACACACACACACAAAATGTTACATAATGTAAAATTAGTTACTGTAAAAAGTTGACTCTTTTTTTCCCCTTCTGTTATTAGTATAGAATAGATTATTTTGTTTCTTAAAATCATGTTCAAGATGGAGTCATGTCTTAAAAGGTTTGAACATACTTTTAGTTAGGAATGCTGGAAATGATTTAATGCAATTCAGTGTAATCTAAAGTGAACAAATCAAATCTAGATTAACCATATTTCAAGTCAAACTCCGATTTAAAGAGTCAATCTAAAACTTGATCCAAACAACCCATCATTTTAGTCTTAAGCTTTAAGAAACTTAAGACTAAAACATCATGAAAAAAAAGTTTCAACTTTTCATAGTAACTAATTTTATATTACGTGACAGGATTATTTTGCTTCTTAAAATCTTGTCCAAGATGAAACCATGTCCTAGAGACTTGCACCTACTCTTAGTTAGGAATGGTAGAAATGATTCAATCCGATTTGGTCTAATCTAAAATTAACTGGTTCAGTCTAGATCAAGCGTATTTCAAGTTAAACTCAAATTTGAAGGGTCAATCCAAGGCTTATCTTATCAACCCATCGTTTTTGGTCTTAAATTTTAAAAAACTTAAGACTAAAATATCATTTTTTTAAAAAGAGTTACAACTTTTCATAATAACCAATTTTATCATTGTCATCATCACCCAGTCTGAAATCCAGCATTAAAACGGGGTCTGGAGAGGTCTGATAGTATGCAGCCTTACCCTTACAGAGTAGAGAGGTTGTTTCCGATAGACCCACATACGAACGTGAGAAAGAAAAAGTGATACAGGTTAAAAGAGTATAAATGCAAATAATAAGCTAAAAGATTAGAAAAATAAAATAAAATAAATAAATACATAAATCAGATAAAAGAATCAAAGAAGATACCTGAGATAAAGCTCAAACATGCTAATACCTGAAACGTTGCAAAGTACCATATCTGTAGTTATGTTAGGTGTCTTTGTTCCGTCGCCTTGAGAGAGTGACTATTCTATGGTACCAGATTGCCTCGCAGGACCTTCCCCATATATCCAAGCTGAGATGCCAAGTAGTATGATAGAAAGACTTGTCCATGACTTGCAAATAGAACATACAGATTGGACACGGGGGCCAGATTTCAACCAAGTTCGTGCGAGCTTCATAGAAAACAACTTCCAATAACTTACTCGACTGTTTTGGTACAACTTTAAAGGATATCTTTTACCTGTATCTTAGCACGCCAGAATTTTCTATTTCTGGCCAATTTCTCAGTGAGGGCCAACTCTGACATATCTCTCTTATCACTTTCCTTCATTTCTTGTATGACCTCCCTTTTTTTCTCTTATATTCACCAAGGGTTATAAACTCACAGCGTCGCACCGGATCATCCGGGTGCCTCCTGCTCATATGCCCAAATCACCTAAGCCTGGTTTCTCTCAACTTGTCGGCAACCACCTATAATCTGTCTCTCACTACACGATTTCGGACCTTATCTCTCCTGGTAATGTCACACATCCACCGAAGCATACTCATCTCTACTACCAACAACTGTCTCGTATGTCGATATTTGGTGGACCAACATTCCGCCCCATATAACATAGTAGGCCAAATCACCTTTTTATAAAATTTTCCTTTAAGCTTTAATGGAATCTTTTTATCACATAAGACTCCTGATGTGCTTCGCCATCTGACCCACCCGGATCTGATACGATGGACTATATCGGTATCTATATTACCATCACTCTTACTGATAGACCTGAGGTATTTAAAACTCGATTTTTGTGGTATTACGTCAGTACGAATTGCTACTGCCGCCTCAAGGGCCATCTGGCTTCCTGAAAAGTTACATTCTAAATACTCCATCTTGGACCTGCTCATTTTAAAATCTTTCGACTCTAACATTTCTCTCCAACATTCTAACTTGGAGTTGACCCCCTCCCTGGTCTCATCCATGAGGACAAGATCGTCAGTAAATAACATACACTAAGGTATCTCTCCTTCGATATGTTTGGTAACCTCATCTAACACTAATGCGAACAAGAAAGGGCTTAAGGCTGAGCCTTGGTGTAGACCAATTCTAATAGAAAAATATTTTCGTGTCGCCTCTTAATGTCCTTACGCTGGTCATTGTTCCTTCATACATATCTTTAATTACTTGGATATATGTCATAGGGATTCCCATTGCCTTCAAATACCTCCATAAGATTTCTCTAGGAATCATGTCGTAAGTCTTCTCCAAATCAATAAAAACTATATGTAAATTCCTTTGTTGTTCCCTGTAGTATTCCATTAGCTTACGGAAGAGATGTATCACTTCTGTCGTAGACCTACCAAGCATAAATCTAAATTGGTTGGCCGATATAGAAGTCACTCTTCGAATTCTCTTTTCAATTATCTTCTCCCACAGCTTCATGATGTGACTTATTAATTTGATGCCTCTATAATTATGACAATCTTGGATGTCCCCTTTTGCCTTGTATAAAGGGATCAACCTACTCAATATCCATTCATCCAGCATTCTAGCTGACTTTAGGGGATCAACCTACTCAATCTCCATTCATCTGACATTCTGGTTGATTCTAGAGTCACATTAAAATGCTGCACTAACCACTCCATTCCGACAACTCCTATTCTCTTCCATACCTCTATTGGGATCTCATCCGGCCCTACTGCCCTTCGGCACCCCATCTCTCTCAAAACTTTTGTAATTTCTCCCCTTGTGACCCTTTCACATTAGGACCAGTTACGAAAATGTTCCGACACGGGGGGTTCGCCTAACACTATGTTATCCGAGATGCCTTCATTATAAAGGCCAAAAAAGTATCTTTGCCATCTACTCTTAATGGCATGAGCTTCCGCGAGTACCTGTCCTGTTTCATCTCGTACATAATAGACTTGGTTGAAATCTCTCGTCTTACATGCTCTATCTCATGCCAACTTAAAAATTCTTTATGCTCCCCTGTACGTATCCAGATTCCTGTACATAGTCTTGTATGCTTCTCCTTTAGCCACTGAAATTGTCTTCTTTGCCCTCATCTTTGCCAATTTGTACCTTACTCTATTAGTATCCCGCTCTGCCTCTGTTGTACTAGCTAAGAGGTCTCTATATGCTCTCTTTTTCTCCTTCATCGTTCCTTGAACCTCTTCCGACCACCACCAAGATTCCATCCGCCCACCCCTCTACCCTTTAGAGACTCCTAGGAGTTTTATGGCGGTTTCTCTTACTACGGGAGCTACTCCCTTCCACATCCGATTAGCATCCCCTCTCACGGATCATGCGGCTTCATACCGAATTTGATTCATAAATTGTCCAGCCATGTCCTCTTTTAGATCCCACCATCTAATTTTATGGCATCGTTGAATATATTAATGTGACCTCCATCCCTTAATTTCAAGATCCAAAACCAACAATTTATGTTGGGTTGCTAAGCATGCAACCGGAAGTACTTTGCAATCCTTACACCACATTATGGCTCTCTTCTTGCCAAGGAAATAATCAATTTGTGTCTTGGTTGTGCTACTCTGAAATGTCACCCAGTGTGCCTCGTTTTTCTTAAAAATAGAATTAAAAATCACTAACTCGAACACTATGGCCATGTCCAATACGGCCTTTCCACTTTCATTTCTATTGTCGTACCTGAAGCCTCCATGAGTCCCTAAATATCCGTCTAAAATAACCCCCATATGCCCATTAAAACCACCTCCTAAGATAACCTGCTCGGTAATAGGGATATTTTGAATTACTCCATCCAGCGCTGCCCAGAATAAACGTTGTAGTTGTTCGTCTAGACCAGCTTACGGAGCATATGCACAAACTAAATTGAGAACATCATTGCTAATAATTATCTTCGCCACTATAATTCTATCACTAATCCTTGTGATCTCCACCACTTGATTGATAAGTTCTTTGACCACTAAGATACTTACCCCATTTTGCCTCCATGAACCTCCCGAGTACCACAATTTGAATCCCCCTATCTTCTTTGCTTTAGCTCCCGACCACTTAGTCTCCTGAATGTAAGCTATTTGTATCTGGTACTTATCTAGAATCTTTACTAATTCTAAAGACTTCCTCGTAAGGGTCCCGACATTCCACGAACCTATTCTAAGTCTATCATCACCTTTTCTATTCTTGCATGTTGAATGCATTGAGAAGCTAGCTCGTGTCCCATTTGCGTGATTAAAAGCCATCCCTCTTGACTCGCGACCCCCACACTATCTGTTGTTACTATCCTAAAAATCCCTTGAGTTAAAAAAATAAAAAATAAATAATAATAATATTAAATAATAATAATAATAATATTAATAATAATAATAAGTGACAATATTTATAAAAAAAAGGGAATCCTGCACAAGAATACACCGCAGTCCATTAAAAAGCAATATTAAAAGAGACCTATGCTTATCAAAGGAGTATTAACAGAAGAGGCAAACAAGTGAAAGTATTAAAAGAGACCTACTCTTGTCAAAGGAGAATGAGGCAAGCAAGTGAAAGAGGATACTACGTCAGTGAATGTGTGATTACTGCGTTAGTGAGGGTGAGATTGTAGTGAGAGAGGCTTTTGTAAAAGATTGATAAAACTCGTCATAAAATTTCTAATGGCTCTGAGTAAAGGCTTTGTCTTATATCGGCAATAGTGCAAGAAAAAAGGCTAATACCAACGGCTCAAAAGACACTGACGACTGCAGTAGACTTGTCAAGAAGCTCAAGAAATACAACGAAGAAGACGTTTGATAGGCTAAAACTCTACGACAGTCTAGGAACAATTATCGAATTCAGTATAAGAACTCATGCATCTTTTTTCTGCCAACAGTCCTGTACAGGGGGTCTGAACAAGAGTTCCCCAAGCTAGAGCCTTAATCAAAACACTTGTTATGCACGTTTAGGGATGGCAATGGGTAAAGTTCAGTTCGGGTATTACTCTACCCATATCCATATTCATTTTTTATGACTCAACCCATATCTATATGCATATCCATCTGTGTTTACAATTTACTACCCATATCTAAATCCATTAGATTGTTCAGGTTTTTGAATATCCATCGGGTTGTATAGCACATAAAAATATAACTTCTAAATAGAAAATATAAAGAGCATATTTTTACGAACGCTCCAAATCAAAATTAGTTTAATAATAATAAGTCAAGATTTTGATTTGTATGTCTTATAAAACTATAAAATTGGAATAATAAAAATCATAATATTTAGTGCAAAGATAACATATATTTTTCACAATCAAGAACTAGAACAAAGACTAAAATATCCAAAGCTTCAAATTGTCTTTGTGTGAACTCCACAATATTCAAAACTCCATCTCCGTATCATTTGCATTATTATCATCTTATAAGAAAATAAAATATGAT
>JANQAP020000140.1:484695-498961 GCA_026874005.2 Erythroxylum coriaceum
GCATATCTGGAACATGCCTGACATCTCTCAAAGTCAGTTTCGTCCCATTCATGGTCTCCAAGAACACATCACCTTTGCTTACAACTTTTGAGAAGTTGTCATTTCTCATCTTCACAACACCAGAATCTCCAGGGGTGTAAGATGAGAAAAGTTCTCTCTTCGATGTTGCATGAATAGTAGCACCACTATCAATTACCCAAGTAGTTTCTTGGGTTGTGAAATTGATAATGTCATCATTATATACAATATTAAACTCATCCATTGAGTTTGTTTCACCATCACTACTATCTTCCTTTTTCGCCTCTTTGCCTTTGTTCTTCTTTTAGTCCTTTTGGAACTTTTGGCAAAATAATTTGATATGCCCCTACTTCTTGCAATAATTACACTCCACATTTGCAAATTTGTTGGATTTGCCTTTGTTCTTATCTCTACCACGCTGGCCTCTATCTTTTCTTCTCCCCCTCGTCGTTGTGACCAAGACTTCTAACTGTGAAGAAGTTGATCCTTGCGATCGCCGTCTCATTTCTTCATTCAGAATGCCACTCTTGATTGTCTCCATGTTTACCACACCATTTGGAGCAGAATTCATGATTGAAACCTTCAAGGTTTCCCATGACTCTGGGAGAGTTGCTAGCACCATAAGAGCAAGCACCTCATCATCGAACTTGATGCCCATACTTGACAACTGATCGACAATCCCTTGTATTTCATTAAGGTGATCTGCCACAGTTGTGCTTTCTTGATATTTTACTTTCATCAATTTGGTCAAGTAAAATAACTTGTTATTACCAGTTTTGGAGGCATATAGTTCCTCGAACTTATCCCATAGTATTCAGGCATCTGATATGCTAGAAATGTGGTTGTACACATTATCTTCAACAAATTGTCGTATGTAGCCGCACACTTGATTATGCTTAAATTCCCAATCGTCTGTTGACTTCGCTTCAAGTTTTTGAGCACTAAACACCGACAAATGCATCTTTGTTACGAACAAGAGATCCTTCATCTTGTTTCTCCATATGTGGTAATTTGTGCGATTTAGGTTAACCATCTTGCTTGTCCTTACCTCTATTTAGTTCGGTATTCAACAAGCTTCGTCGATCTAAAAAATTTTTCGGTAGTGAATAGTAACCCGTACAGATGAATAGTATCTGTACGATTAACAGTGCCTTCACTGTATAGATAGACAGTAATTGTATGTATAATAGTACCTCCATGTGAATAGTTCCCCATATAAATGAATAGTAATCGTACGTATAAATAGTACTCCCGTCGTAGACTCCAAGAGTAATTCTTTTCTGATGTAGAAGATTAGACAATGCTGTAACCACAGAGCATACTAGGAATAATCTTGGCTCTGATACCATTTATTGGGCCCGCTGGCACCGAAATGTGGAATAATAAAAATACTCAACCACAATAATGACACACAATATTTAACGTGGTTCACTCAAAACGTTTGGGCTACGTCCACAAACTCCAATCCGCTTCTTCCACTAAAAATAGTAGGCTTACAAAGAGAGACTTTCCTAAATTAAATTTAGGAGTACAATAATTTTCTTGAGCTAAAACCAAAATAATGACACACAAAAATGTTTCTCAAAAATACCCAAAAGTATTTTTCCTCACTATTTTGTCACTCTCCTTTTAGAAAAAGACCCTAAAAATAAAACTCAGTTTTCTCTCTATATCTCTCTATTTTCTCTCTGCTGTGTTGTGATGTTTTAAACTTACTGAAGGAGGCCTTATATAGGCCTCCAAGCAGCAAAAGTTGTGCCAGCAAAGTTTAGCAGTAGCCAGCAGCAGCCCATGTGTGGCTGCTGCTATGACCTTTTTTTTGTTTTTAATGTATGTGATGGGTCCCCCATATAGGAGGAACCCACCTAACACTCACATCGGTTGGAAAGGAGAATAAAGTATGCTTTATAAGGGTGTATATACTTTTTTCCTATAGACATGTTTTTTAGGGTGCGGGAAGAGCAAAATCGTGAGAACCTTAGTCGATGGGCAACTCAAAGCGGACAATATCTATAAACGGGTGGTCTGGGCTGTTACATTATAGACCCGTTAGAATTGACTACCAAATTTCCTTTTTCTTTTCTTGGTGGAATTCTTTTAGTATGACCGTTAAAAATTCATCTTGCACGCAAACTTTTCTTCTATATTTAAGTTCTATACATAGACTCTTCGCTAAAATTATCAAAAGACATGCATCATTATTTTTACAGTTAAGAGTTACTCTCACATGTCTCCAAGATAAGGCATATTGGATGACACGATGTTAAATTTATTGGCATGCAAGTTATATTACCAAATATTAATTGAAGATATTTTTTGTTCGTGAAATTGTTCCAGCAGGAGTTCACTATGAGTTATTTAGACATTGAAATGAAAAACTAGGGTTTTCTAATTTTGTTTTTGAGAATTACATTTAACTGAAAGTACAAATACATTCTTAAAATTTTATTTATAATAGAAAATTAATATGTAATAAAATAAAAATTTACATTTGAAAAAAATCCAAGGTCGAAGTTCCACAAAATTTCTATTCTGTCACGATTTCTTCTAACTGAAATGTACAATTGATTCTCACAAAGCAACTGGGCAAGCATCTGCAATTTTCAAAATTCTTTTACAAGCAAACAAACTAAGTGCACAACAAATAAATCACACACATAGAATACAAGAAATTTGTTAATGTAGTTCAACACACAGTCTATGTCTGCGAGGCCATCATCCAGATTAACTAACTCATGCTAACCTCAACAGAGGATTTTAAAACAAAGAATGAAACACTGGGAAGAACATCTTAAGTGATTAAATATATCAAGAATAAAAGAAACAAAAACTCATTTGAGTCAATGAACACTCTCTTATGTGTGCAACAATATTAAAACGTAATCAAGGAGAGTCTTCAAACAAAAATCTGATGTAGAATTTTGCAATTGATTTCTAAAAAATGCCCCCAACACAGCAGCCAAGATCAATGATCAATGTCACACCACGGATTGCTTATTGATATACAGCACGTCCTTCCTCCCTTAGGATTCCTTCTTTCTTTAAATATCTTTAACTTCTAAAATTCTACATATTTTAAGATAGTAGATTCTTATACCAAATCAACTTTCTTTTTTTAAAAATATCCTAAATAAATTAAATACAAATAATGTTAAAAATAGAATATTTGAACAATCTCATTATTAAATTTCATACAAATAAGGATTGTTTTATATATACACGTTAAAGTTGAGAATCATTTTACAAAGTGTAAAATTATTTAAAATTTTATAAAAATTTAAAAGGTTAATTGATATAATTTACTAATTACATTTTTTATCTTTCTTTTTTCAATCTCTTTGGCAATAATCAAACCTTTCTAATGAATACTTCGAAGTTGAAATTAGATTACTTTTGGAGAAAAACATTATGTAGAAAGTTATATGGAAATAAACACGGGGTGACTGTCTAATGAAAATTTGTGGCGGTCTTGGTACGAGAATACAATATTATACGATGTCTAGAAACAAAGCACATTCTCTCGAGGGAAGACAGATGTGTAGCTCTGCCCAAGAAGACAGGATGGAAGGTCAGAGTTGTGGTGAAAACGCAGACGTTAAGTGCGTTTTGGGGCGGGGTCAAAGGACACACAAGAAATCCAATGATAATGAACCTGTGCTGTTCCTTACGTAACTGATTACATAACTTTGACAATCATTGAAGCCAGACATGAAATGGCGTAAGTAACGGTGATAAACGAAAGTCACAAGCCACGACCAGACGCGTCATCACGAACGTCACTGCTTTTAACTATTCCATTTCTAATAATTTTAAATACTTCAATATTTATGATGATTTTAATTGAAAACGAGTAATTCTATCAAGAAGTAGCATTAAATAGATAAAGAATTTTCATAAACCCTACAGAAAGTAACCCAAATTTTCTTACTTGTTATATGGCCTTCGACGAGACTTTGGATACGTGGAAATCAAGTTTCCACGCTTCCATTTGACCCTGTGGTGTACTGGAGTTTAAATTTTCTGTCAAATTTTATCCAATCTAATTTTATCTAATGTTCTAGATGACATTGTTTGTTTTGACTATTAAACATAAGTTTAGAGATTGTTCAATTCTATCCGATTTTTAAAATAAAGTCATTTTAAACATTAGACAGAATTAGATATCATAAAATTGTACAGAAGATTCCATTAAAGAGTAGTGTAGAGTGGCATTTATATTTAACTTTGCACTCCGTAGTAAAATTTCTACATGATTTAAATTTAACTAATTTTGCACTCGATAGTAAAATTTCTACGTGATTTAAATTTAACTAGATGCTTGAAAAGAGTAATAAAGACTGATTGCATCCGGCTGATGATTTATATGATTTTTTTAATCCGCAAAATTTTCATATATGGTAGTTATCGCAAAGATCTACTTTGAACTCGAACTTTTGCCACAAGTTACGCTTACCTTCGTGCAGCAATCCCGCTTCGTTCCGCTTAACTAAGAATCAGCTTTTTCACGTGAACGTCGTCGAACAATTTTGTTAGCCCTTGAACACCTCACACGCACATAAGTATTTAAAGTATTTTTCTCGCACACAAAATAACACAAGTGTATAGCAGAATAAAGAAAGCAACAAGAGATACTATATATAGTCGAAGTTACTTTTTCATTAACTCTCCACAAAATGTTAACAAAAGACACAAGTACCTCCTTCACGATGTACTTACAAGGAACTCCCTCCTCGAAGACCTTATAAGGAACTCCTTACTCGAAGTCCTTACAATGAAAACTCTCCCCAAAAGCTCTCAACTCTCAAAGCTCTCTTCTCTGAGTGATTTCTCTCAATGAGTGAATCTGAATAGCTCTCAACTCTAATAAGCTATTTATAGGCTCCTCTTGCTTGGAAAGCAAGTTCAAGATTTTTAAGGATCTCCACAATCTTAGTTGATCCTATCAACTAAAGATTACACTGCATCACACCGACCAATGGGAAGACATCCCCTTTCCCTTATGACTCTTCTAATTGGCTACATTACAATAAAATCTAATTCAATAAAGATTACATGCCAACTTGGAAGATTGCATCCATATTCTTGAAGATCTCCGCTATCTTCAGATGATTTTCTCACATGGTCTTTATCTCTTAGATTTGATGAATCTCCAATGTGATCTTCAAGTTAATCTCGCTATGTTATCATGTGCCACATCACCCACTATTACCACATCACTGCTGATGTGTTTTCCAAGTCATCAAGGTCTATCCGCACATAGGTCCATCAATGTACGTCCATGGACAAGTCCATCTTCCATGATTAAGCTCACTCATAGTGCAGTCTCGTCGCTCCATAACTAAGTACAAGTCATAATCCGAGTTAGTATAAAACCTCGCATGTTTTACATACTTTCGACCTGCCTCGTCGAAGTCAAGTGCCTTCGTGCGCCCTCGGGTCTCACATGACTTAGTTTGCCAACTCTGCGAGACCTCGCATCCGAATCTCACGTCTCATCGAAGATTTTTGTCAATGCGAGTCTACGCATGCTCACACTTATCGAATCTCGCCTACTCTCGAGATCTTTATCTATACTTCCCGCATTCCTCGCCTACTTCGCAAGTTCCTCGGGTTTTGCACAAGGCTCGCCAACACTAGCACTATCCTGTGGTCTAGAGTTAAGGGTCTAACAAACCACCCCCACTAGAAAAATTCGACGCCCTCGTTAAAATAATATGTGGGCACTTCTCCACGAGCGGTTCTCTCGAAGACTCCTTTGCCAACTGTTGAAGACTGGAGCAAGCCTTCTCTTCCATTGGCACCTTTCCCACATACCAACTCCTCTTTTCGTCGAGTTTGTTTTTATATGGGTCCTACTCCATGAGGCTCGTAACATTCAAATAAGCGATGCTTTTAATGGCTCCTTCCCTCGAGTCTTCTTCATCGCTCCCTCCTTTGTCCTTCGCGACTATGGAATTCATCTGCTCCTCACCCTTCTTCTTCTTTGGGCATTCTCAAGCATAATACGGCCCCTCACAGATGAAGCATGCAACCTTCCCCTTCGATTGCTTCTTCTTATGTTGAGAAGATTCTTCCACCTTCTCTTTGTCTTTCTCCTTGCTATCCTAGGTCCCACCATTTTTCTTGCCCTCTTCGCAGGGTAGAATTGTTAGTGGTAATTGGAGATCCATCAACGCATCTGCCGCTGCTATTACTCTAGGGAGGTCCTTCACGTTCTGCCTCTGAAGCTCCATTTGTGCTCAACCTTGCAAGCCGCTAATGAAGTTGAACAACTTGTCTTCCTCTGACATGTTCTGCACGTCCAACATCACTGATGTGAACTTCCTCACATACTCCCTCACTGAGCCGTCTTGCTTTAACCCCTTTCAAGCTTCCCTCGCAAGTTATGAAGTGTTGTTGGATAGGAACTAGTCCGTTAGCTCCTTCTTCAGTTTGCCCCACGTATCAATGAGAGGTTTGCCCATACTGATGTCGTTAGAGATTCTTGTCCTCCACCACAGCTTGGCATCACCCACCATCTACATTGCTGTGATTGACATCTTCTCTGAGTCCGCCACCTTTGCCGCCGCAAAGTACTACTTTATATCCCCCAGAAAATTTTCGAGCTCCTTGACACTCCACTTGTCATCAAAAACTTGTGGCTCTTGTACCTTCAATATAGTGCTTTCCACTCGGACACTTGTCTCGTGCTTTGCCATCGCATGCTTGAGCACTAATAGATCATAACTTATCTCCTCACGAGCCTTCGCCTGTTCCTCAAGCGCTCTCATAGTTGCTTGAAGCTCCCTCTCTAAGGCTACAATACGTTCCAACAAAAGAACTACTCCTTCGGCTGTCAGGGCTAAAGACTCAAGAATTGCCTCGATTCTAGTAACTCTTTCCGTAAGATTACTTCTACTAGCCATCGCTCTAGATTGGCTCTGATACTAGCTATTACAAAGGTCTACTTTGGACTCGAACTTTTACCACAAATCGCGCCCACCTTCATGCGACAATCCCGTTTCGGCCCACTTAAGCAAGATTCAGCCTTCTTACGTGAACGTCGCCGAACAATTCTATTAGCCCTCGAACACCTCACGAGCACACAAGTGTTTAAAGTGTTTCTCTCTCACACAAAATAACACAAGTGTATAATAGAATTAAGAAAGCAACAAGAGATATATATATAGCCGAAGCTACTCTTTCATTAACTCTCCACAAAATGTTAACGAAAGACACAAATACCTCTTTCACGAATCACTTACAAGGAACTCCCTACTTGAAGACCTTACAAGGGACTCCCTACTCGAAGCCTTTACAATGAGAACTCCCCCAAAATCTCTCAACTCTCAAAGCTCTCTCATCTGAGTGATTTTTCTCAATGAGTGAATTTGAATAGCCCTTAACTCTAATGAGTTATTTATAGGCTCCTCTTACTTGGAAAGCAAGTTCAAGATCTTTAAGGATCTCCACAATCTTAGTTAATCCTATCAACCAAAGATTATACTGCATCACACTGACTAATGAGAAGATATTCCCTTTTCCTTAGGACTCTTCTAATTGGCTACATTACATCAAAATCTAATCCAATAAAGATTACATGCCAACTTGGAAGATTACATCCATATCCTTGAAGATCTCCGCTATCTTTAAATGATTCTCCCACATGGTCTTTATCTCTTAGATTTGATGAATCTCCAATGTGATCTTCAATTTGATCTCGTCATGTCATCATGTGCCACTTCACTTATAGTTGCCACGTCACTGTTGATGTGTTTTCCAAGTCATCAAGGTCTATCCGCACATAGGTCCATCAATGCACGTCCATTGACAAGTCCGTCTTCCATGATCAAGCTCACTCATGGTGCAGTCTCGTCGTTCCATGACTAAGTATAAGTCACAATCTGAGTTAGTATAAAACCTCGCTTGTTTTACATAACTTTGACCTTCCTCGCCGAAGTCAAGTGCCTTCGTGCGCCCTCGGGTCTCGCATGACTTAGTTTGCCAACTTCATGAGACCTCGCATCTGAATCTCACGTCTCGTCGAAAATTTCTGCCAATGCGCGTCTACGCGTGCTCACACATATCGAATCTCACCTACTCTCGAGATCTTTGTTGATACTTCTTGCATCCCTCGCCTATTTCGCAAGTTTCTCAGGGCCAACTCGCAAGACTTCGCCTTATTCTCTCGTTAATACGCCTTCCTTGTGCCGACCTACGTGTTCAGCATTAGTCAAGGCTCGCCAACACTCGCATAATCCTACAATTTAAACTTAGGGGTCTAACAATAGTCCTTTTATTCATTTATCTTCTTTTTCTTGGAGAATTTAAGAACCTGACAATTATATGAGGTGGTTTGTTTGTTTCAAACTCTTGCCGCACTGTTTGTTTTGTCTGCTTCCTCAAGTCAAGTCCACCCAAATAAGAATCCATAAAAGAAATTATATACTAAAGAAAATCAATTTTCTTATCCCCTAAAACTCCTCTCCAAGAAATCTCTCATTTGCCATGAAAATACTGGACGCAGCTCCTCCTCTATATAAGTCATTTTCTGCTCCTTTCTTACTCCACAAACATCTCTTGTCTCAACAATCTTGTACACCACAACTTGTTATCTTCTCTCCATCCTCCAAACGTCGTAATTCTACTTCTTCTTTCATGGCTACCTGTGTTGACACTTCTATATCAGACACCTCTCAACTTTCTCGGGATCCAAAAACGTCTCAACCCGACGATCATGCCTTGAAGTACGTCAAGTTTTGCCGACCCAGCTGCTCTGACCGTGTTTCTTGCATACCCTTTAGCAAGAATCAATCCAAAATCAAGCAGACGTGCACGTTCGTTGATGCTCTTGATCGAGAAAAGGAAGAGAAAGATGACCCATGGCTCAAAATGCAAGAAGAAGCCAAGTCAGACGTTGAACAGGAACCAATATTGTCGGGTTATTACTACGCATCGATTTTGTCTCAGAAATCCCCGGAACGGGCGTTGGCTAATCATCTTTCGCTAAAGCTGAGTAATTCTACTCTTCCCAGTAGTTCTCTGTTTGATCTTTTTGTTGGAGTTCTTGAAGAGAGCGAAGAGATCATCAGGACTGTGATGGAAGATTTAAGAGCTGTAAAGGAGAGAGATCCAGCGTGTATAAGCTACGTGCACTGTTTCTTGAATTTCAAAGGGTTTTTGGCATGTGAAGCACATAGAATAGCTCATAAATTGTGGAATCAAGGCAGAAAAGTGTTGGCTTTGCTAATACAGAACAGAGTTTCCGAGGTGTTTGCAGTTGATATTCATCCAGGAGCAAAGATTGGAAGAGGGATTTTTCTTGATCATGCAACGGGAGTAGTTGTAGGAGAAACAGCGGTGATTGGGAACAATGTGTCAATTTTGCACAATGTGACATTAGGGGGCACTGGCAAGGTTTGTGGTGATAGGCATCCAAAGATCGGTGATGGTGTGTTGATTGGAGCTGGGACTTGTATCTTGGGTAATATTAAGATTGGTGACGGTGCCAAAATTGGTGCTGGTTCAGTTGTGTTAAAAGAAGTACCACCAAGGACCACTGCCGTTGGCAACCCAGCTAAGTTGATTGGTGGCAAGGAAAATCCAGTAAGGCTTGAAAAAATTCCTAGTTTTACCATGGACCACACTTCACATATCTGTGATTGGTCTGATTATGTTATTTAGATACAGGAACAGGACGATGAGAATCCAGGTTTTCCAATTAGACAAACAGAGTATGCCTTGTTTTGATTTTCCTGCGGCGGTATGTATTGCCTGGAAGATACGTTAGCAATAATGTAACATGACCTTACTCCCATTTCTACTAGTCTTGGCATATTTATTTAGAACTTTATTGCTATTTGTGCTGGATTTATCATTCTCCGTTGTCCATGCTTCTCAACGTTTGCCGTTGTGGTGGAATGTGCAATATCTATCCACCAATTGGTTCAAATGAAGTTATTGTCAGTGAACTGTCGCTTGTAACATAGCCTCTTTCTTTTCGATGGGAATTTGACAAACGTTTGGTATCTAACATGTAACGATACCTTAGTTATATATTCTGAATCAAACGTAAAAGGCCAATAAATGAAGAAATACGAAAAATGCCTGATTTCGGTTTCATAATTTCAAATGAGTATTCTGAAGCCGAAACGAGCATGAATCCTACGCCGTCTTCACGAGAATTGTTCACCAGGACATGATCAACTTGCATTAGAGAACCTTTATGAGATTAAAAACTTATATCCTCTATGTCATGTCAAACTTTATGGATATCTGTATAAAACTGTATATGTCAAAATGATATAGGCTTAAGGTTAATCTGTATATATGCCCAATGACCTTTAAATGCTTAAGATTGAAACAAATATTAAGACTTTCATACATATTATGACAATGTATGATAACAAGTATTACTGAGGATAAACAACGATCATCTTTATTGAGGAACCATTAGACCATCATAATACATCAAATATATAAATGTACAAATGTACATAGAGCAAACATAACGATTCTCTAAGTAACAATGTCTAAGGACTTCAAAACATCCATACTGTGTACTTGTATTTCAAGCACACATGGGTGAAGTCCTTTAGTTAAATGATCGACTAATAGTTCCCTCTTAAATGCTGCAAACCTTTTTTCTTGTCAACTCCTTTATGGTCAAGAATTTGACCTTTAAATGTATAGACCCTGTGATGTTCTTATTGTTGCTAAACAACATAGCAGCAAGATTATCACAGTACAACTAAATAGGTCTAGCCAATGAATCAACCACAAATAACTCAGAAATTAAGTTTTTGAGCTAAAACATTTATAAAACAACCTTATAATATGCACTCTGTTGCAAGATCGAGGAAATAACCATTGTCTACCTGACATTCTTCCATGATATTGTACCATCTGTAAACTTAAAACTGTAACCTTAAGTGAACTTTTGATCATCCGGACACATAGGTAAAATCTGAATCTGAATTCCCTACGAGGTTTAGTCTGTTGACTTTTCTATATGTCAATATATAATCCTTGATCCCCTTTAATTATCTCAACACTCCCTTGATTCCATTTCAATAGTCTACATCTGGGTTACCAGATATTGACCAAACAGTCTAACAGTAAGTGTAATGTCCAGCATAGTACTTGTCTGAGCATACATCAGGCTATCAACTGTACTAGAATACGGAACATTCCTTACAACCTCTCTCTTTACTTATTCTTTGAATATGGTGCCAAAGTTTATGTCTCACTATGAGAGATAGGTGCTACAACAAGTTTACAGTTAATTATATTGAACCTTTGTAACATAAACTCAATGTATGCACTCTATGACAGGTCAGATAAGTGTTGAAATCTGTTCCTGTGAATCCGAATACCTAGGACAGAAGATGTTACACTAAGGTCATTCATGTCAAAGTTCTTGACCAAAAGTAAAACATGGTCAAGCAATTTGACGTGAGCAATATATCATCCACATGCAGTAATAGGAAGATAACTTTGCTCCCCCTGTCCTCATAATACAAGTATCTTTTTAACTTTATTTCCCATGAAACCAAAATAGGTCAAACCTTATCAAATGTATGATATCACTTTCGGAAGGTTTGATGTAAATCATATATTGATTTGCATAATGCGCAAATCATGTTAGTTCCATCTGGATCGTGAAATCCTTCAGGTTGTACCATATAGATCTCTTTATAAAGGTCTTTATTCAGGAAAGTGGTTTTGACAGCCATCTGATGTGACTCTATATCATCATGAGCTACAATTGTCATAATCACTCAAAATGTATCCTACAAGGATACGAGAGAAATGGTAACATTAAAGTCGACCTTTCTTCTTGAGTGAACCATTAGGCAATTAAGCGAGCCAATAAACTGCTGAACTTTATCCCGAAATCCTTTAGGTCTTTAAACTTCATTTACAACTGATAAGTTTGCAATTCTGCTGCAAAATCAACTAGCTCCCAGACCTTACTATGCTTCATGGCTTGCATCTCATCAGTCATTACAACCCACCATAATTTCGCATTAGGTTCAGAAACAACTTCTATAAAAGTAACAGGTTTCATAACATATATAATATCATAGTCCTATTCACTTAATAGACTATTTAATTAGATAGGATAGCAAGTCATTTCACTATGGCAGATCTTTATAACTGCATTAGATCTTATACTCCCAGGAACCTCTGTGTACAAATATGGGTTCTTGTTTCTGGACAGGCACGGTACAAAGACCTAGATCCACTGGATCTAACTGTATAATAACTGTATTATCCACCCTACTATCATCCGAAAGGTCAAAGGGCCCACCATCATCATAAACATCGTATTCCAAAAACTTAGCTATTTATGATTCCACTATTCTGAGCCCTCCTTCTCTACAGTAAGATCTATAGCTTTAAAGTGGTCATGATATTTTACTAAATAGAAATGAACGGAATGAGCATGCAATTTTTCTTTATAAGGATAATGCTACCTCAGTAGGGCAGTTGCGTACATGAATGTGTGTAAAGCTAGGTTTTCACTCTTCTAGATAATCAGGTAGATTAGTCTTGTTCTGTATTGACTTCTTCAAGTCATTTAAGGTGCGATTATGCCTTTCGGCAACACATCATTTTGTTTAAGACTACTCGGCATGGTGAACTAAATCACTATTCCAATTGATTCCATATATCTGGCAAATGGACCTTTTTAATTCCTGAAACACCATGTTTTCCATTATATTTTCCTCTATGATCAGATCTGACACTCTGAATGGATTTTTCCAATTGGTTCTCAACCTTTAATCTTTAAGTAAGAACACATAACTGTAATGAGAATAACCATGAACAAATGTTAGAATACATTTGGAATTGCATAATGTAGCTGTATAAGGTCTTCTGACTTCTGTATGTATCAGACCCAATAAGTCAGAAACACGAGTTGACCCTTCTTCCTTATTAGTCAACTTACCCCTGCAATAGTCAATACATATTCTCAGATCATCATAATCTAGAATTGAGAGAATGCTTTCCGTAATTAATCTCTTAACCCTAGCTCTGAAAATATGGCTTAAACTTTTATGCCACATCATGTATGACTTTTCATTCATCAGGGTTATTCTTTTCATGACTTAACAAGATATGAAGAAGCATATAGCTAATTCGGGGTAAGACACATTCTATACAAATCATATGATAAGAAAGTTGTACCATTATGTTTTGCATTAAACATAACTATACAACAAAAGAATTAAATACAAAACGTCAACCTTCTTTGTCTAAAATTGATACAAAGATCACATATAAAATATGTCGTGTAAAAACCAAAATGAACATTGCAACAAGGTTCAACTCATACATTCCCCTATAGATATTTCATCCACTTCTTGCTATCAACCATCAGTTCCTCCTTCTCTTTATTTGGATTTATCCTGGATATGAACCCCTGCATTATGGAAGCACCTTGATCAGATACTCCGTTATATAGCCACCAAGTATTTAATGCGACTATTGAAAATCAGATTCATAAATTGATAAGCTAAGGAGTTATCTGATGGTCATTGTCTTTCTTTTTAGGCCTTATATTGCTGGCTTCTTTATGTCATGCAGACCTTTACCAACATTGGATTGACCAGCATTAGTATGTGGAGAAGATTTAGTCTTTCTACCTTTGATCTTAGCGGGCTTCATCTTTTCCTTCCCTTTAGTTGCTTCAGGGGTTGTAGGAGTAATAAGCTTGAGTTTCTTGTCTTCAGCAACGCAATAGGCAATCAAAGCATTGAAGTCCCATTCCTCATCCTGCGAATAATATATCATCACCGGATTACTAAACTCTAGAGGGAGTGTATTCAGAGTCTGGTGAACTATGAAGACATCAGGAAAAGGAATGTTTAACATCTTTAGTCTATTGTGAAGATAGATTGTTCTTGACATGTACTCCATTACTCCCCCTTCTCCAGTGTACCTTATGAAGAATAATTCTTTCATCAAGGCACTTGTCTCAACATTAGGTGAGACTGTGTAACTCTGGGAGACATTACTAAGAATTACTTTGCTATGTATGTGTCCAGAAGTCTACTAAGCAGATGGTTAGGAATGGATCTTTTAATGATCATAAGACTTATTCTATTAGACTGATCCCAGGCTTCATAGGCTGCTTTATGAGCTTTCGAGCTCATGGATGTAGGTAGAGATGGCCTATCCATCCGTATGACCATATCAACCTCAACTATCTCCATAGCATTCAATACATCATCTGTCCACTTCTTTATATTGAAATCGGTCA
>JANQAP020000140.1:632515-653108 GCA_026874005.2 Erythroxylum coriaceum
TAAAATATTAATTAAATTAATATATAAAGATAAATAAAGCCTTTTCATTAATTCAAAATAATGTCATACATTAATTTGTATCCAATTGATTGGCTGCAAGGACATAAACTAACAACATCATCTTATTTTCCTTTTTGTTGAGATTTACTGCATACATCATCTTGATTCTAATCTACTTCTTGTTTCTTTTTTTTTTGTGGTAGGATGGTGATGATTAGGAGTGGACAAGGAGGTATTTGGTGAAAGATTTTGGAGTGCCCATACATATTGATTTTGTTTAGTATTTAAATTAATTCACTTATATTCCATATGGAATGAATGAAGATATTGTAGATGAATATTTTAGCTAGTGATTTTTGCTTTTCTATTTTGAATATGTTAAAAGATTGAATTTTACAAGTCCTTATGGACTATATATTATATATAAATACAATTTTTTTATTGTTTACATTTGATAGTATGTACGCAATTAAGATGCATATTGGTGCCCAAAAAAATTCACTTTATTGCCTTAAAAAGACTTAAAAGTGTTACAATATCTATTTAACATTGTTACTATAATTTGAAATTATGTTGCCTTATACTTATTACAACACCACTTCTTGTAATGATATAAATTCTATTGCTTTAATAAAAAGGAATGATAATTATACTTATAACCACGTTTTTATCTGTTGCCTAAAGTAATTTTTGTCGTAACGTGAAGAGATGACAAATGCCATTTGATGAGTGTAAACAAATGCCAATTACATTAACTTGTTAATTATCATTGTGACCCTTCTCATTGATTTGGTCTGTCATTTGATGAGTGTAATCTATACCATTAGAACAGCTAGTAATGTGAAGAGTGAGATGACATTGTATATTGAAAAAGATCTTGGAAGATATATTGTTCACAACCATTGCCATTCCATGCATGATTATGAAAAGCATAATGACCATAATGACTGAGTTGGTAGTGTTATTAATTCATTCTTTGTGGAGTCATTTGAGCTCTTTAGCAATATCATTCATACTTCTGTTGGTTTTTCTAGTTTGTTAAAGCTAGATATGGACTTCTTTCTTGATCAACGTCATCAAAGCTTATCTGGTTGATGATTAACTTCATTTTCTTCTCTCATAATGATTTTAATTTTTGTGAAGTTATAGTGCCAGAAGTGTCTGGGTCAGGAGAGGTCGAAGATGAAATTAGGTATTTTCATAATTGATTTTTATTTAAAGTTATAATATACTCATGTGAAAATTAAAGTTCGCATGTCATCCATATGGCAAAGACATTTGCTGATATGGTATGCCAAGTCATCAACCTATAGGGTATTAGCAATTGTTTCCAGGTCAACAACATTTATGAGAAGACTAACATTAGGCTATTTTCACAAAAAATTAAAGGTTTCAACATTTTATTAACATTTTTCAAAGTTACGCCTAGAATTGCAAAATTTAGTAAAATTTGATAATTTTTGTTTGTAGCTAACACTTATAATTATAATGACTTTCTTTTTATCACATGATGCTCATTAATTGATATTACAGGTCTTCCACAAAAAATGGGATTGTGGGTTATGCACAAGTATTATAATAATTATTAATATTGTTTGAAAAAAATTGTTATCAAATTACTCTAATAACCTCTTATCTGGTCATAAAAATAGTGACAAGGAAATGTCATGGGCAAAGATAAACTACCAAATGACTCTCATAATTATATTCATAGTATGTTTATTAATCAAATAATCAATTAGAATTATACTTAAGTAATTATTTCTAAAAAATTATTATATATTGTAAAATAATAATTAATTGTAATAAAAGACATTTGTGTTTTGAGTGTTTCATGGGTTAGAGCATGATATTGAGCTTAAATTTTGTGTATTGAAGGTGCTGTAATATGTTTGTTAATGTTTCATATCAAATATCAAAAAATAGAGAGAATTCAGAGGAAGCTTAGAGCAAAGCCTAAGGTCACGGTTGTGGCAGAAGCATGGAGGGTCTACCATAATCATGGCTCCTTCTATCGCGATCGTGACAGAGAGAAAATATCAAATGCCACAATGCAATAGATAACATAGACAGCCTCTCGAACGCAACTTACCGAGGGACATTTGAGACTTTTTGGACCCGAGAAAACCCTAGGGTTTATCTAAAATAGAAAATACTATATAAAGAAAGAGAAAGAACCCTGGGGAGAGCTCTAAATTTTGCCACTTTGAGAAAGATCCAAAGAGAGAGGAAGAAGAAGAGAGAAGGAGGAGAAAGGATGAAGAAGAAAAAGAAGGGTTGCAGTGCTACTATCTTCTCGATCTATTCTGACCCTTTCAAGTGATGTTTGATTTCATCTTTATTATTCTTTCTTTTGAATGTATAAGATGGATTTGAAGTGATGGATATGGGTTTGATGATGATGTTCTAAACTTCTTTAGGGATTTGTTATTTAATCAATGTTAATGTGATTTCTTTTGATGTTGATACATAAGGTGTTTTGATTATTTGTTGTATTTACATGCTTCTGTAACAAATCTAGAGAGTGAACAGATAGCAAAATGATTAGATTGGGTAATGAGAGTTAAACAATCTAATAGATCAAGCAAATAATCAAATCGAGAATTTATACGAAGAGAGATCTTGTGTGAGGATTTGGTAGTCTATTAAGGGCTTAAGATCTAATTGGATTTGTAGGTTTTTTGTTAGTTGAGAGATTGCAAATTCCATAATTTAATTGGGGGTTATGATTTAGGGTTTAATAATTATAACTCAAAAGAGAGTAATCCACCCTTCGAATGTCTAAGACCGATACCATATTATGATAGAATAAATCCCCCTTTTCATAATAAGCTAATCTTCCTTGTGTGATTTTTTACTGTACATTATTGGTGCTCAATTTTGATTTCATTTGTGTTAATTTCACTAATTAATTTTCTGTGAATCATCTTCATACACTCACTTTTCTATTCGTTTTTATTTTCATTTCAATAATTCTTTAGGCCTTAGATAACTTAGAATTAGATTAGTTCGACAACTCCTCGAGGGATTAACACCTCACATACTACACCCACGACATGTGTGCTTGTAGTATATTGAGGGTTTTAAATAGATTAGAACTTGCCTCAAGAGTTACAAACTAGGATCTTAGGTTAGAGTATGAAGGCTTTGTTCTTAGCTAGGAGAGCTCAAAAAATTTCCTTTACACTTAATGAAATCATTCCACATTGTGCAACTTATATGTCACTTCCCAAGGATGTTACCAAGACAATCAATGCTAATCTCAAAAAGTTTTTTTAGTTTAAAAACAGAACATGAAAACACTCCACTCCCATTAAATGGTTTAAGGTATGTTACTTAAAGAAGCATGGTGGTTTGAATGTGATCCCTTTGAAAGTCTGAGATCTAGTCATGCTTACTAAAAAGATGCGGATGATCGTTGAGATAAGTAATCCTTATAAGTTAAGTGAATAAATGCTTATTACATCAAAGGGAGGAGTTTATGGAAGAGCAATATACCTGAAAATGATTCAAACATGAAAATAAAATCTTCAAATTGAAAAGCAAAGTTAGTCCACATTTAACCAAATTATTAGGAAATCTTGTCAATACACTCTTTTGTTATGACAAATAATTGGATACTAGGGTTTACAAAGATATTGATGAGCTTAACTTAATTAGAAACATCATTAGTGAAGATCAATTTTTTGCTTGTACTCGTATGCGCAAAATTGAGATTTCTTAAGAATTGAAGGCTTTAGTTTACAAAATCAAATTAACAACACTAAACTTAAGGAAAATAAGTTAGATCTTAATTGGTAGACTTTGTCTAAGCATAGTAAATTTACCAAAGTGTATAATAGAATGCTTTTTCAAGAGTAAGAAAATATAGTACCATGGCATAAACTAGTTTGGTAGAAGTATATATTTCCTAGAGCTTCAATCACTATAAAGAGAGCTAATAAGAACAAATTGCCTACAATTGACAGATTGAACAAGTATATGGAAATACCGAATAGATGTGTATTATATAAGCAGGAGCAAGAAAGCATAGCTTAGTTATTCGTCAATTTTTAGTTAACTCAATCTTTGTGAAAATACATTACTAGAAGATGCTTATTAGAAGATCTACTAGAGGAATGGGAGTAGATTGTTGCTTGGTGTTTAAACATTCATGATAAAACAAAACAATGGTGTTTCTTTATTAGTTTATCATATTTGGTACAATTTTGTAGGATTAAAGAAATATTAGAATTTTCAACTGTAATGAGAAGCAACATTCAAAGTTATTCAGAGAAACTCTTAATGCAATCAAGTTTCACATTGTCACATTTGGAGAAAAAACGAAATTATGTCAATATGGAATTAATGGCTAGCTTGTGCACTTGAAATTTGTCTCCTAATATAATATTTTCCTAATTGTTTTGTTATCCAACTCATAATAATGAGTTGGTTCATGCTTGTAAAACTTGTTATTGACTTTTATGGCTTAATTTAATTCAAAAATTTTCAAAAATCCTATGCCACTTCTTTGGCTATAACAAAAATTGGCTAACTATTTCAATTACATATATTTTATATTAGGCCATGTTAGGGTATGGTAGATGATACTATTAAAGAAATTTTTGCACATAGTTATTTCTTTTAGTTATACAACTGAAATAATAAATATAAATAGAAAAATTACATAAAATTATAATAAAATTTTCTTAATGAATTCTTAATCTTTTGGTATTCTTCCTTTAAATGGAATGATATTATATATTTTTCTGCCATGAAATAGTTTAAAATCTTGTATTATAGTTTCTCTTCTTCTCTCTTTAGTTGATAAAAACTTTTAAAAGAAACTCTCCTCATATTAGGATATTCATGCTCTTTAGATAAAGTGAGTATCTAGATGTTAAAATGAATACAATATAAAGTATGCATATTTTTCAGCTTGTATTTAATACTATAATTAAAAATCTTTATTCAAAAAGTATATAGTTATTATAATGAATACAATATAAAGTATGCATATTTTTCAGCTTGTATTCAATACTATAATTAAAAATCGTTATTCAAAAAGTAATACGTATTTAAAAAGTAATACGAGTTCTAACATATCGATGTTTGAGGTTATATTCTTTAAATGTTGATTCCAAATACAAGTCTAGGTTAGCATTTTTCCTTATTTTAGGTTAGGCTAAATGCCAAAATTGGGGCCAAAGTTTATTTGGTTGATCAATTTAGGATCAAACATTGTAATTTGCTCATTTAAGGGCTAAATGTTCGCAAGTATGCTCAATATTAGGCAAATTTGGATGGAAAATAGGATTTGTCATACACATGCTGTTACTTTATATAAAAAGTATGTTTGGAGAGCTAGGAGGATTTTAAAAGCCACATAAAAAATACTCAAAAGCCAAGTAAATTTTATTTTGACAAATTACCATTTCAATTTTAAAGAACCCTAATTTTACTTTAATCCCCAAATATTCATGGTGTCTATCTTAGCTCCTTCATGCAATCTCACTATCGATCACTCCAATCTCTCTCACTAATCCACCTTCCAGTCTCTATTTAAGGGGTTGTCTTGCCTCCTTCATACATCATCTCACTGATCCACCTTCTAGTTTCTCTCCACTAATCACCAAGCACGTTTGACCTACTCATCTAATTTTCTCTTTTGTGTATTAATTTTCAACCTAGATATGTTACATCTTGATGATATTGTCCCCAATGGATTTTCCACAGATGAATGCCCCTTAAGTAAGATTTGTAATGGACTTGATAACCTCCTTCAATTTTGTAGCCATAACCTTTAAAATTATTTTATATACTGTGTGCAATAGGAAATAAGGAGAAAACCATTCATAGAAGTTGGATTTTTAGTTTTAGGGATAAAGAAAATTTACGGTATATTCCTTCATATTTGTAGTTGCATAGGATTCTAGCATTGTCTACACTAGTAGTTTCCTAGTAATATGCATAGTAGATTGGAGGAAATGAGCATTAAATCTTCTGGAACAGGAGAGTTGTTAGGATTCAATCTAAATAATGCACCTTTTACCTCCTTTTTAGTAAAAGGACTGGTGAGCTTCAAATCGAAGCCATTATCCCACATAATGTTAATTGACAGTTTTTACTATACTTCTGAGTATCATGAGTTATCACAATCTATTGTATTTTTTCATTTTAAGATCTAACTTGGAGCTCTAGCAAGTAGATTACAAGACAAGTTATGTCCTCCCTTACAAGTTAAATCGTTAACTTGTTAATTTTTAATAATAAGTTACTATATGTATAGGATGCTCCCTTATACTCCTCTCGACTACTTTAAGTTTTCAACCTTTGAATAGAGTCATCTCCTCTCTAGTTTTCATTTATCTCTTAAAGCACATTAGTTACACCTGTGATACTAAAAAAGATAAATAAATCAGAAATTATCATGCGAGATAACTATTATTTGATGGGCATCACTAATAGTAAGAATTCTTTCTCACAAACTAATAAATACTTGTAGTAATCTAAAAGCATTTTGCTAACATATTCTATTAGGTGTCACTCTTGTACAATCATTGCACATATTCCTTAGCCTTACACATCCACTTCTACGATAAATAGTTCAGTGTACTGTTCATATCTCCTATGATGATTTTATTAGTATTTAATGTTCCATATATGCCTCTTAAACCATATGTTTGCAATGAATTAGTTACTTGATGGAATTATTATGAATATGTTAAGCATCATTCTTTATGCTTCAATTTCTCACTTTGACTTTAGGGTTTCTTTTCACCATTTTGACTTTGTCTTATTCTTTTCCTAGGGTTGGTCATTACAGTTTGGTAGAATGGCATCTGAGGAGTTAATTATGAGGTTTCACTATATGGGATGTTTTGTTAATGTGACTAATAATCTTAGATATGAGGGTGGCTTTGTGGATGAAATTGAATTTGATCCTAACTTAGCTATTTTGAACTACTTGATGTATGTAAGAAAAGTGGGTATAACAATGTGAAAAATATTTTTTATCTTATGCCTAGTTTTGAACTATCTAATGGTTTAAGGGTTGTACAAGATGATGCTTAGTGTCTTAGATATGGTTAATGAGATGATGGTTACAACTGCTATTGATATTTATATTGAACATAGTGTAGATACCCCTGTTGAAATGATTAAGCATAAACCTAACGAGCTTAATTAGGATGGAGACAATAAAGATGATGCCAATTATGAAGATGATGAAAATGATGGAGATGATAAAGATAAGGTAGTTTTTTTTTAATATTATGACAGTGATGAATATGGGGAACTTGTTAGTGATATAGATAATATGGTAGATGATACGACTAGGAGGAAAAGAAAATGCCCCATTTATGATGAAAATGTAGCTAAGCCTTACATTGGATTAAAGATAATTTTTCTTAATCTTTTGCAATTTAAGCGTGAAGTTAATCTGTTGTTCATTAAAAAAAGAAGGCTATCATATTACCAAAAATAAGCCTAAAATTTTCCAAGGTAAATGTAAGACAGAGAGCTGCCCTTGGTATATATACGGAGCATTTGATAAGAAGCTACAATCCTTTCAAATAAGGAAATTTAGGGACACTTATGACTATAATAGGGTTTATACAAATCCTTTTCATCCAACATCGTATCTGACTTATTGATGGATAAGCTTAAAAGGGATCCATTTTTGAAGAATGAGGATATTAAATTTATGTTAAGGATTGTTTTAGTATTGAAGTATCCATGAGTATGGTGAGAAGAGCAAAGAAGAAAATATTATACAGTGTTGTGATCGACGCTGAAGAGGAGTTTGGGAAGCATTGGTCTTATGCTGAAGTCATTAAGCAGACCAACCCAGGTGGCACAGTCACAATGATAGTGTCTCAGCCAATTCCAACATCTCCACCTATTTTTGAAAGAATGTACATATGTTTAGAAGCTATTAAACATGGGTTTCGGCATTGTCTTGGCCTAGATGGATGTTAGCTGAAGACCATAACTAAGGGTAAACTTCTATGTACTGTGGGAAGAGATGGAAACAATCAAATGTTTCCTGTTGCTCGGGTAATGGTTGAAGATGAGACTGCTGTCACCTGGAAGTGGTTCCTTGAAAGACTACAAGAAGATTTACCTCATTTGGGCTATGGAATTGGTTGGATTATAATGACAGACCAAAAAAAGTTGAAAGTTTCATATTAAATTGTTTTTACTTTTATATTTCTACTATTTATGTGCCTAATATAGCTGTGATTAAATAAACTGAAATGTTTATGATTTTGCCTATTGAAATGGTTATGTTTTCCCATGCAAGAACTTGATAGAGCCATTACAGATTTATGTTTAGATGCTGAGTACAGATTTTGTGCTCGACATGTTTATGTTAATTGGCAAGGAAGAGGGCATAAAGGGGAAGAGATGAAGGATCACATTTGGAAAATTGCAAAATCATGTACAGTAAGGGAATTTGAAGAAAATCTGGAAAAGCTAAGAGCCAAAAAGGAAAGGGCAGCAAAAGATATTAAGGGCTATGCACCAGTTTAGCAATGGTGCAGGGCATTCTAGAGGGAAAATTCTATGATTGAGTTGGTTGACAAAAACTTATATGAGGCATTCAATAAGACTCTACTTGATGCAAGAAAATTATCAGTTTTGAGGTTGTTTGAGCACATTATAAGAGAAATGATGAAAACAATTGTGAGAAAAAGAAAAGAGGCTGCCAAATGGAAAGAAAATTGGGGTAAAGAATATGAGAAACTATTGATAAGAGTGCCAACATTGCTCAGTCCATCACAATGGAGAAGGAGGGTATGAGATTGATCATGGTGAGGGTAGATGTGTGGTGACGCTTCAGGACAAAAGTTGCTCTTGTAGGAAATATACCCTCTCTGGTATTCCTTATGCACATGATATATGTGCTATCAGAGACAAGATGGTTAATATTGAAGAGTACTGTTCAAGCTGGTTATGGAAAAATCAATATGTCAAAACATATGGAAAGGCTATTCAACTAATGCCCTGTATGAAGGACTGGCCTATTAGTAATGAAGAAATTATTAGGCCACTAGAATTCAAACAAGGACCTGGTAGGCCCAAAACAATTGGAACAAAAGGTCATTGATGAGCCTCAAAAGACTATAAAATGTACCAAAAAGAAAAATGCTGATCATATGTCTAGGAGGGGCATGATCATGACATGCAGCCACTACCATAAAGAAGGACACAACAAAGAATGTTGTCCTTATAAGGGCAGAGAGGTAATTTCTATGTTGTTTTTTCTTCTCTTTGGTACAGTTAAGATTCTTTTTAATAGTAGTGGAAATCTAATAATGATTCCATCTTTGTCATTATTATCAATATCAGGTTCTAGCCCAGTCAAATACTCTTCTCTTCAAGATGAAGCAAATAGCAAGTTCAAGAAACAGATGGAAGGGGTAGGGATATACACAAATCTAACAACAGGGTTGCAGATGTTAAATGTAAGTGATACAACTTCAATTTTTTAATATTTAACTCATCTTTCCAAACATTAATTAAGTGATAATACTAAAGTTAACAATGTTTGCATTTTATCTACAACCTAGAAGCCAAAGTCAGAGACTAATAAACCCCAAGCATAAATTAAAAAAAGTGTAAGCAAGCTATTATTAGGCATGTGAATCCAAGTCAAGAAAGTCAAACTGCATCTTATTTCTTATTGTATTTTATTGTAATTAGGGTTTATTCATTTAATTATTTTTTGAAATTCTCTACTTAATCTTGCATTTATGGGAGGAATTAAAATTCATTGTCATAGACACAACTCAAAATGGAAGAATGGAAAAGATAATACTTTTATGGGAGCTAAAATACTTCTTCACAATCTCTAATATCACCATATAAGAGAGAGAGATGTTCTCACACGTTTTCAAAAGCTGAATAGATTTCTAAGCTATATCGTGAAATTGGTGGGAGTTATCACTATGATCATGAATGTCGAGAAGCAACTTGTATATGGGAGTGACCGAACATATACAATCAACCCCATGGTGCACTATACAGGAATAACTAAAATTTAGAATCGAGTAACACTTACACTTATGGATGGAAAGATTAGGCTCTAGCTGAATATTTACAGCACCAGGTGCCTTCAGTTAACAAGCTAAATCTGGGAGATATGATGGCCGATTTCATTAAAGAATCAATCATAAAGCATCGTTGAATCAAATGAACCAATTAATGGAGATATTATTTGATGAGATCCAAGGGAGTTTACTTAGTACTACTGAAATAGACTTTATAGAATGTGGAATGACAATCACCCTTAATAGCAAAAAAGATTTCCCAGTGCTATACTTAAAGCTAGCCGATGTGAAGTTGAAGAAAGAGTTTCTTCACTTGAATGTCTTGAGCATAACACAGAATATTATTTGATTTTATTAACACAACAGAGTGAAGAAAAGATGAAGGTTGGCTTCATAAATGAAGAAGCATTCCAAGAAAATGAGGAGGTAACTGTTGTTATTGTAGAGGAGGACGAAAATACAACAGAGGTAGCGGATGTAGATGAAGAAGAAGTCTCCATCTAAGAGGAGGAAGTAAAGGAGTGGTAAGAGATAATTAAAGAAGATAAGTCAGGACCTCAGTCCAAACTTTTGACATCTAAACTGATGAACCTAACTATGCTCACCAAGAAATTGTGGAGACTGATACAAAACAGGAAATCCTTATAAGTGAAATGGATCAATGCTTACTACATAAAAGAGAAATCCATTTGTTGATTAAAATTCCTAATAATGAATCTTCTTTGATTAGGCATATTAGTAAGATCATAGATAAGCTCAGGTCATAATGTAGCTACCAAGTCAGAAACGAAGAAAATTTTAACTTTTAGTTTAATCCATGGTTCAATCAAGACCATTTTCACACCATCCCTGAACTTTAATTGTTCAAAAACTCCACCAGTCTAGATGTCAATGTTACTTATGTTTTAGCTACACTGCAGCACTTCTCCAACAGAAGCTCCTCTTCTAGTAACATTCAACTATTATCCAGCTTCAATTTAACTAGGCAAGCAAACAAAATCCTATGGAAGCTGGAGAGATTAAGTCAATTCTCCACTTCCTTAACTAAAGTTATCTATAGAAAGGAACATCCCCAGGTGCAGTGGTATCATATGGTATAGGGTAAAGACTTTAGTCCTATACATGATTATATTCTTTGACAAGGATTTAGACTAAAGCTTGCTAAATTAGATATAATTGAAAGTTTCCTATAGATATTTTATATGCAAAACTCAAGTAGAATCTTAAAACCATCTTTTCTTCTCCTATTCCTACTCAAAACAAATATGAAAGGATATAATGGCTATATGTGGAGTTCACAACCTTCCTACAACTTGGTCTGACATCAATGAGTGGAGTTTTCATCTCAAACATTCACAAGAGGAAGACACATGGATAATATTCACAGCTTTAGCTTACCTTGTAGCAGGTATTCGAACTGAGAGGAACAATATAATTTTTAATTCCATCACAAACACACCACAGGAAAACTCAAGGATCATTCTAGACCAAATCAAATTGTCTATTTTTCTATATAAGTATAAGCACAAATTCAGCCACGAAGCATCATTAGAGTGGAAATTATCCCGAGTTAAACCACTACCAAAGCTTTAACAGGGATATGGAAGGCCTTTAGCTACGAGAACAAGTATGTTCCATAACCTTCACTATAGCAAACATAGTTAATTAATCTCCCAATTTGATATATGCATTAGTTGAGCTATTGAATCTTTTATAGAGCTAGCCTCCTAAGGATAGTTTCTTAATTTTATAGATCTTATGTAACATTACCCTTTCATTGAATGAATTACCTTTTATAAAAAAAAGTTTTGAAAACAATAAAAACGTCTTCTGTAGAGATGGAAGGAAGAAGAAAAAAAATATTTGCCTTTACTAATTTTAACACTCTTTATCTCTTTTTTTTTGTAATTGGTTAGTAATGACTACTGATGATCACCAACAATAAGTCACGAAGAATTTTCCTTAATTAAAATAAATTTGTTGGTACTAAAATAAGTTTAACACTCTTGATCATATAAATGCCTAATAAGGACTTCACTGTCCTTGTAGCTTTATAATCCTCAAACTTATGCTCAATTACACCATGCTCAGAACATTCTAGAACATTTTAATTAAAATAAAGAAACCAACTTGTGGTTTGGTTTCACTGTTGTTTTTTTTGTTGTGGTTTTTTGTTTCTACTTTATTTATACAAAAAATTATATTTATTTTTTTAACGGAAAGTAATGAATTAATATAAATAAGGTACAAACCAATAATTTACAAAGCATATTGAAACCCAATCTTAATTAACTAATGAACATAAAACCTTTGATATTTTACTACAAAAGTCCAAAAATTGTAAGCCTACTTTTAAGTTAAATATACATTAAGGATTAGCTGAAGAATGAGCTAAGTTATTAGGTTCTTTACTATACATCACTATCTCATAAAATATCTCTTGATTTGATATATGTTGGCCTTGAAAACTCGTGCTAACGCAAGTAAATGATAACACTAAAGATAATTTTTCAAGTTAATGAAGTCACTCTTATTTATCCGCTACATCCTTATTATTCATGTAACAATACAAGTCCAAGTGGTAACTGGATAATTAATATCGATTAGTTTAAGTATTATTTGTCATATTGCTTTGATAAAATCACATTGAAAGAATAAATGTACCATAGACTTAGGATCTTATTGATATAGAGGGTAAATGGAATTGATGGCAGTTGAACTATGAAGCTTATCCTTAGTAGTAAGCTTTCCAGTGAATGTTAGTTATAAGATGAAAGAGTTTCTCACAGAAGCTTGTTTAAACTAAATAATTATTTACCATTATATTATGGGACCCTTATTCCTTATATAATCCTGACAAGACTTGTCAGTGACAATTCTTGAAGAGTGTTTTAACTAAACATACTTATCAATAATGTTAGATGAGGGATTAAAAACTGGATAATCCTGAATAGCTCATCCCTAGTAGCTTGAGAGAGGTTATAACATTATTGTATAACATAGTTGCCTATTGTGGAACTGTGCTATAAATAGGTGAGATTTGTGAATCATTAACTAAAGGCCCTAAATAACTCCAATTATCTTACCAAAAGTTAACGAAAGCATTGTTGTATAAGTTCCTTTGGACTAATAATATCTTCTAGTCCCTCAACTTAAATATATTGAGCATAGTCTATAAAGTGCTACACTTTGAAGCAACTAAAAAAAAGTTATCAGTATTTAAGTAATGTGAATACACCCATTTAACCCAAAGTTACTCCTTAACTTTTAATATCCTCCACAATCTTCTTTCCATGTGAATTATATTACTAAGTTTAATAGAGAGAACTTCAAGACTTCCCTTCTAAACAAGAATACAACATCCATTTCACCTTTACTTCATAACTACCTAATGTGTTATCAAACCATAAAAAAGTCTTGCAGATCCTTTCAATGGTTTTCACTAAATGTTTAGTAAAAATAATATAAATGGACTAATATAAATGGGTCAAATTCATAATAGCATTCATTAATTGAACTTTACTTGTATAAGAAAGGCTTTTGCTACACTAACTATTCATTATCTTCTTAATTTTCTCTCTTAGTGGCAAGAATTCTTTATAAGAAGGACTTTTATATGATATAGATACTCTAAGGTAAGTGAAAGGACATAGCTTGATTTGCAAACTAGTAATGCTAGTAATCCCTGAAGAATATGAAGTAGCAACTAATGAAATGAACGCAAAAATTTTGTTCTTATTCATTTATAACATTAACATATCCTTGAAACATCGTTTGGCATTTATTAGAGCACAAATGGAGCTATAATTTGCATTAGTTAGCATTAACATATCATTAGCAAAAGCAAGAGTATGAATCTTGAATTGTTTGCATTCAAAATGATACTGGAATCTCTGCTTCTTACTTGCCACTTGACTGGTAAGTCTATCGAGTGTCTTCATAACAAGTGTTAATAAATATGGGAATAGTAGGTCTCCTTACATTAGTCCCTTAGCTCAACTATAGAATTTAGTAGGCTCATCATTAACTAGCATACAATAAAAAATAGTGGTGATGCATTAAGTGGTCCAACGAATAAATCAAGAAGGAAAACTGAAAGTATAAAAAGTATGTATTATGAACCTATAGAATCAAATGCCTTGTTAAAATCCACTTTAATGTAATAAATCTTAAAATAATGCTTGCTATTGTAACTCTTAAAGAGTTTTTGAGCCAATAACACATTGTCACCAATATGTTTTGCTAAAATGAATGCATTCTATGTTTGCCAGACTAATGATTAAAGCATTACTTGAAGTTTTGATATAAGAATCTTTGCAATAATTTTGTAGATGGTATTACTATAAGATATAGATATGAAATATTTGAATGAGCTTGGATTAGAGTATTTAGGTGTTAAGGTGATATAAGTTCCATCAGCTTCATTAAGCAAACACCCTTTATCAAAGAATTAAAAGACAACCTCAATCACTAAATTCTTTAAAAAGTGCGAAGATTTTTATAAGAATATGGCATTAAGGCCATCTACTCCTAGAGCCTTATTAGGATGAAGAGAAAAGAAAGCTTTCTCCACCTCATTAGTTGAGATAGATCTTCATAGATAATCAACATCAATTGGAGAGATTATATTATGAATAATAGATTAGATCAATTTGATGGAAGAGACATTAGTTTGAGAGGAGAGGACCCAAAAAGACCATTAAAATTATTGCAAGTTTTTTCTAACAATTCAATTTGAGATGAGACTATAGAATTTTAAAGCAATGAAATTATATTGTAATTCCTTTTGGAAAGCATTGATTTATAGAATAAAAAGGAGTTCATATCCCCTTAAGCCAATGAAGCCTTGATCTCTACCTAAAAATGGAGCAGTTGATCTTAAATACTTGTATATAGTCATTTATGGTGTTTTTCTCCTCCATTTGCTTTGAAGAGCTTAACAGATTCTAGTATAGCAATAATTGTAACTGAGTAATTTTTTTCTTAGCTGATATACTAGCACCTTAAATGTCATTATACCTTTTAATGTTTAAAGCATTGAACTCCTCCTCGATTTATTATAACTTCCTTATACTGATGAGCAATTTATATCCTTTAAAGTGATGACTCATTCTTGATCTGTGCCGAATTCACCAGAAAATAAAACGTAACTCTGTATACTAAGATTTATAGTAATAGTGAGTAAGGATTGTATCTAAAGGGAGTGTTCATTTAGCTTTTGCAATGAAAGAAATTAATGTTGAGGTTAGGGGGTTTGGTTTGGTTTTGAATAAGAAAATAAAGTGAAATTAAACTAATAAAAGAAAATTAAAGCAAATAGTCAAAAAATGATAAAAGTGATGAATGGAATTGGAATCTAGTTCTTAGTTCAATATCAGCCTACACACAAATAAGCATACCACATTATCTTGTTATTCTCATACCTCTCATAAAAACTATTAATCGTAGATTAACAATAAGTTTTGTTAACCTTTGTTTTCCTTTAGGTCATGTAAAGTTAAAACAAGCTCTTTAACTAACCTAACTATCTAACAAGCTAGGAAAAGCTCTCTAGATTTAAAAGGATAGTTGTATTATGGGTTAGGAAAATAGATTAATCAAGACAACAACCATATAAACTCAGGTTATTTAAATAAGGCTACGTTATCCTTAATGATTCAACACCATTAGTTGCCACAAATGAATCGAAAACATGACGATTACGTATTGTATTCAAGATTCTAGCAATGGATTTTCATAAAAACAATCTAATGAATGCATTCAGATCATCTTTATACAAATACCTAAGTCAATAGACATAGGATAACATAAAAAATTTCTAAAAAGAGTGATTCAACATTACACAATAAAGATATGCCCAAATGTGATCCTCAGCTTTAATTTCCCCTCTAAACTGGAAGAAGGAAGATTGGCCATTAATAAATGACCAAAAAGTAGGAGTTATGTCACCCCTTTTGTTCCAAAATTGATCCATCCCCTTTTAGCCGCTCAAATGTTGCTTTATATGAAAAAATTAGGTTCTGGGAAGGTGCACATTTGGGTGCACGGTCGTGCATTCAATCGTGCATCACCAAAATAATGCATCTTTCAAAATTGTGCATGACTTGGCAATTGGGTGCAAGGCCGTGCATCTCCTAATGCATGGTGAATTCTTCATTTCTTTCATTTTCTTACCCCATCTTCATTCTAATCCATTTTCTTCTTATTCCAAAATGACAAATAAGTTTGAAATCAAGATAAGCATTTTAAGTAAAGTGCTTTTAACTCATTTTAGCTTTTGAATTTCCAAATTGTACCTAATACAAAATATGAACTAAAATGAGTACCTTAAGCATTTTGCAACAATAATCATTAAGTGTTAAGGAGTGAATGTATATATAATTAAGCATACATCAAATTCCCCTACACTTAACTTTTGACCGTCCTTTGGAAAAACAATAAAATCAAAGTCACAAACCAAAACACTTATATGATTTTCATATTTCCTAAGAATAGATAATCATAAGAAAAGATGAATAACTTTCAAAACCATGGCAAGAACTGAACATTAAATTCTTTTACTCATGATCAATCAATAATCATTACCTTTAGAAACTAAGCAATCTAGTGGCAGATTTGGAAAAAATGTGTGTAAATAAGATAGATCCATAGGTACACTCACACATTATTCATAATCAAGACATTCCACGACTTTGCATATCATTTCATTTATCCACCATGAGGATTCACATGCATATTCAAGAATCAAAGGACTTTTTAAGGTTATAATATGGGCAAAGGTTAAAGTGAGATGTTTTTGGATAATGTAGTGCAAAAGCCATCAAACCTAGTGAAACAAGAAAACACTCAATGGAATATCAAGCACAAAAACTAACATTCACTCAAATTTGGGTACCATTAGCTATGATGGATGCAAAAACTATATTCCACATCTTAGATTCAAGCCCTCACACCATCAATCAGATAAAGCATAACCAATTAAAATGGATCACTTATAAAAATCAATAATAACAATACATTGAAACTATAAGGAGTGATCCTTCAAAACAACATCTATCTCATATACATCATACTCAAATCATCCATTCCATACAACTTTAGGAGGAGAAACTAATCATGAATAACTTTGCAAAACAATTGCATTTCCTCCTTGACACTTTTATTTAAATATAAATATTTTTTCTTTTGTTTTTCTCTTTTTGTTTTATTTATTTATTTTTTTGAAAGAAGATATATCAACATTGATGTTCTTTTTTAAGAGATAAATGACATTTCGACAAATATAACCAGCCCATATATATGTACACCCCCACACTTATACTTTTATGCATCCACAATCAACAAATGCTCTACTAGCTTTAAGGCTTGGGTAGGACATTTGGTTAGGTTTAAGGCATGTAATGTGGTTAATACAAAAAGTAAAGCCAAATAAAGCTCAAGGGGGCTTAATAAAGGGAAAATTCATATCAATAGGTAGGCTGTTTGGCTAATCTAACTTGTGAAACAAAGAATGCCTATATCATTTTCATGTTAACTTGTGATAAAAATGTGATCTTGAATAGAAAATAAAAACAAAGTTAGAATGTATATATCATGAAGGTCACACATAAACAAAAGATAATAAGACTGATATGGATATGTCAGTCTATAAAGACTCAAAATCTAACTTGCTTGTGTTTACTCACTAGTCATTACTATTCTAAAGATAATGTATATTGACTAATCATAAGAGTAAAAGTACGTGCTCAAGTTGCCATAAATTTTTCCAATCAATTTGCTCTCTAATTACGACTATATAGTCCTAAAAACAATAGAAAAAAAGAAATTATTTGTTTGTTTGTTTGTTTCTGTTTCTTTTTGTTTGAAAACTTTAAAACACATATGAACATAAGAAACAAACAACTTAAAAGCACATATTATAATCCTAAAAAATGCGAATTCTTTATTTCTTACATTTTCTTGCCTCATTTTCACTTTAATTCATTCCCTTCTTGCTCCACAAAGAAAAATGAGTTTGAAATCAAGATAAACATCTTAAGAAATGTGCTTTTAACTTATTTTAGCTCTTGAACTTCCAAGTACCTTATAGCAAATATAAACTAAAATGAGTATCTTAAGCATGTCACAAGAATAATAATTAAGTGTTAAGGAGTGAATGTATAAACAATTAAGCACACATCACTTATGCCATCCATTATATCATTCTCAAAACTATAATCACTAATAGGAAAATTATTAAACCTACAAGGAGAGTGTCGGGTCTTTCATAAGATAAAGCCACTGATTGGTATAAGTGAATGGTCTAAAAATAGTTGGTTCCTAAATGTTTCCAAAACTATCTGGAAAACTATTAAACCAATCACTATTTACCATAGCTCTATCTACCTTTTTCCTTAAGAACCAAATTCTTTGTTGCTTATTACGCCATGCCAAAAATTACCATTGCATTTTCAAGTCAGTAATATCTACATTATTACCATACTTGCAACAATCTTTTAAGTGATTTCTCAGAGAACAATTTCCTTTAACTTCTAGAGAGTGTTCTTAAAGTCACAAATGACATCCAAGGTCTATTTATGCTAGAGGAGATCACCATCAACATATTCCAAAGAGTAGCTCTCTAAAATATAAAGTTAGAGCCATATATAAATGACACATGGAAACTCTCTCTTTTTTTTAGAAATCCAAATGTCAAGTGAACCAATTGAGCATTTATTATAGAGTTAATAATTTTGACTTTTCTAGGGTCATAAGATGCAACAATTCTTTCATTATAATGAGAGTAATAATGTAACATCCTATGTTTGGAGCTAGACCCCAAAATAGTGAATTGAGAGTACAGTGAGAATTAGCAGTGCATTATATGCTTTGCATATTTGAGTATTCACTTATATGTGCATATGTATTTTGAAACATACAAATAATTGTACATGCATTCATTGACATTTTTCCAGGTATAAGTGAATTTTTTTAATGTGATTAAAGTGTGAATTGTGGATAAATTGTGTTACAAAATTTATTTGGTGATAATAGTTATTATTTTGAAATTTTGGTGAATTATGGATTAATTGTCTTAGATAATTAAATTGGTGTGTATTAAAATAAATTCCGCATTTTTGGAGACATTTAGGATATTTAGGAAAACTATTGAAAATTTGAGATATTTTAGATTAAGAAAATTAAGGGACAAATTATGGAGTGACAAATGGACCTATTAATCATGTAGACCTATAGCTAAGAGACAAATGGTAGCTTATTTAGTGGACAAATGGAAGACATGCAAGGGTGACACATGGCAATGTAGCTTGTAGACACCTAAGTCACATTTTTGGGTTTGCCAAGGAAGGTTTCTGCAGCTTCTTTCTTCAGTCCACCGAAAATCACCTTCACAAAAGACTCTCTTTACTGTTCATTACCTAAACACCTAATTTCTGCATTTGTTAATGTTATTGGCTCATCCATCAACGAAAACACTTCTAAGCCTTCATCCATTTGGGATTTTACTTATTTCACTCTTCTTCCCTTGTTTCATCTACCTAAGCTTCTCATTTGCTCTTCCCATTTTTGAAATTTTACTGAAGAGAGAAGAAAGAGAGAGGCTTAAGTCAAGTAAGTTTATGCATGTTTTAATGTCTTTAATGGATGCATGCATAATTAGAGTACATTTTCATGCTTGTCGATTGTTGTATGCGTAAATGGTATTGTTGCATGTGTGGGTAGTAATGAAAGAAGCTGGTGGGAGTGCACAGCTGTGCATGGGCATGCACGGGTGTGCACAAGCACGCACAGGCATGCATAAGTTTAACATCCTTTGATCTTTTTCCTATAACTTCTTCTCCCGACATCCAAATGACTTGATTATTGAACCAATAGATTCATAACATATTTATAAACTCTACACAAAAATTGATAGCCTTCTGAATTATTTTGAAAAAGATTGATTGCATGAAAGTGAGGGAATATGTTGAAATAGTGTGACCTGGAATATTTCACTGAACATACTTCAGTATTTTGATTATAACTTGATCTTTAGATTTCTAAATGAGTTAATTCTTAATTCATATTAAACTAGAGACATATATCTACAACTTTCTTGAAGAAGTCAAATTTTAATTTTGTCTCTTAGACTTTCAAAATTGGCATGGAATTGAGTTTTTTCTTAGGATGTAGCACTGCCACTGACAGAAATCATATCCAGTAGTGATTGAATAAACGGTATTAATGTGCACCAAATTAGACTAATGTGTCTTCACCAAAGTTGTAGCTTATTCTCTTATCTTTAAATTGGTATCAATATTGTAATTTTTGGATCTTGTAATTGAGAGATATGAGTTGTACAAATCATGCTATAGCCAAAATTCCAAATGTACACAGTCTGTGGTATTTTGAGCATAACTCATAGAATAATGAACCAAATTGAATGATCTTGGTATCAATAGAGACTTAAAACATAGAGGAATGATTTTCTAGAGAAAGTGTTATAGAAATACATCATTTTCTTAATCTTATTGGTTATGCAAAGTTGACCCGAATGAGGTGCTTCCAGCAAAAGTTGGAAT
>JANQAP020000140.1:667276-679658 GCA_026874005.2 Erythroxylum coriaceum
AATCCCTAACCAAAATATATAAAAACAAGTAAAAGCTCACATTTAAGCACAATAAATTACCAAATAAGCATAGAATTGGGAACTAAAACATACTAAATTTACACACTATCAGATTTTGATACCACTAGATGGGAATTCATTAAGAGATACCTTAAGTAGTTTGGATTCGCTAGCAATTTCATTTCCTAGGTAAATGCTTGTATTTCTACTATTTCTTTCAACATATTGATTAATGGTAATCCTACTCCACAGTTCAAGGAAACAAATGGGATTAAACAAGGAGATATCCTTTCCCCTTATCTTTTTGTGCTTGCTTTGGAAATTCGTACAAGGTTGATTTGGAAAAATACTCAGAATTGCTCTAGTTTCAAATATCATCACAAATGTAAAGCTTTGGAACTTACTCATCTTAGTTTTACAGATGACTTGATATTGCTTTCTAGAGCTAATTGCTCATCTGTCTCAAATTTGTTCAACTCTGCTAAGGTGTTTTGTAGGCTTTCAAGTCTTGGTATTAGCTTACAAAGGAGCATGTTGTATGCATCGTCTGATGTTAATTCAACTAGAAGATTGGAGTTGTTGACAAGGCTGAATGTTCACCCCCTTCCTTTTAAGTATATGGGGTTCCTATTTTTTCCAAGAAGTTAAGCTATCAGGATTATCTCCCTCTTCTGGAAAGGTATAAAAAAAGAATCAACTCTTGGCAAAATAATAAGTCTCTTTCTTAAGCTATCATATATCCTCTCATTAAAGCTCAAATCGAGAATGGTCTTTCTTGTTGGTTTTCATTTGATCATTGGTCTTTATATAGCCCTTTAATTTTAATAGAGGAAGCTTCTCCTTTCATTAATAGAATTCCTACTCAATCTTGGGTGAAGATGATTATTCAGCGAAACAATTGGCTTATTAATTTTAGAGGTGGTGAAAGAGTTAGATCATATTAGATAATATCTACCTGATTACTACCTCAACACTAATAAAGATGATAGTTTCCACTGGAAAGGATCTTGGGTGCCTAAGGCCTCCTTTATAACTTGGCGTAGCAAGGTATGGGTTCAAAACTAAGTATAGATTGATTGGAGCCACAAATTGGATATATATGCTATGCAACTTATAATGTAAATCTATTAATCACCTTTTCTTTAAATGTGATTGTACCGGTGTCATTTAGAGTAGAATGCTACAAGTAATGGGATTGCAATGTCCTCACTAAGAGTGGCTCGAAATTTTAGTTTGGGCCGATAAACTCTTCAAAAATAAAGGTGGAAACCATGCTGATTTGAGTTTGGCTATAAATTGCTCACTTTACTCTATTTAGAGAGAAAGGAACAAGAGGTTATTCAATGGAACTAGAGTAGATAAATATGAGATAAATCATTTTGTTTATTGCTAGATTAGGGAGATTTTACAAACTCATACCTCAGAGAAAATGACTGGAGCATTGAGAAGAAGACGAAGAGTGGTTTTGCATTGATATTGTTGTAAGTCTACATATAGAAATGTATTGATTACTTGAGTTTTAATTGAGTCTCTTTATATTTAGACTTTGTCATTGTAAATGACATTCTATTGTACATTTTTGCAATTCTCGTAGAGTTAATGAAATTTTCATTTAAAAAAAGTTTGAATTTGTTATTATGGCTGATTTCATTTTAAAAATTTATTTCACTTTCATATGGCTGCAATTGTAGTTCAAAGTCATAGTAATCATTCACCAAGAGAATATAGAATTAAAACTAAATATTAACATGATATTTTTGTGGTGCCAACGTCAGTGGTAATTGACTGCAGTGTATTTTGGACCAGCAACGACAGGCAATTTAGTATTGAACACTTGAAAGATGCTCAGCCACTCTATAGTTTTCAAGACTTTTGGCTAACAAATAAAATATGAAAGTCTCGTGGCTCTATATATAGTTTCAAAGGAGAGCATTAAATATTGCCATTCTTGAGTCAACTAAATAATAGCCCGACATTGTGGAAAAAAAGTAATTATATTTAACTTTTTTAATCAACTTAGCATTTTCTGTTCTCTTTTTCTACCCTAAAAGTATTCAACATTTTCCAATATTTCAAGCTGCCACACTCAATTGCCTATGAATATGAAAGTGAACTTTCAAAATGGTTTTCCTTTATTATATTAAAAATATAAAAATGCACAAAAAAAGAAATTTGATTATTGATGAAGTTTAAAGCTTTACTTTATCTCCAATAAAATGTTTAAGTTCACGAAGTTATGGAAATTCAGCAGTCGCTACTAATAAATAATATAGGACGATATTAGCTTGCACATGTGTGTCCTTATGCCAACATACGCAAGGGACATGGCCATTAAATTAAGCAATCGATTCTCGTCGACTTGCTAGAAAGAGGAGCTTCAATCTTTTGGAGATTCCACACCACAAAAAGCCAAATCTGTTGGCCAGACACTGCGAAACAAGTCCGAACAGTACAAGGAACCTAAAGTCAAATAAGGGTGCCGAACCCAAATTCTTGGTCACCGAAGTTGAGCTGCAGATTTGCTATATATGGAGTAGTAAAAACTTTTGGCAACAACCCCATAATCCATTCTTGCTTTTGATCTCCATTTTCGACATGGAGGATCAATTCTGCTTCTCAATGTTTCTTTTTATTTTTCTCTGCATATCAATGGTTATTCTGATAAGTAAGAGATCAAAGACTGATCAGCAGGCTCAAAACTTACCTCCAGGGCCAAAGAAGCTGCCAATAATAGGAAACCTGCTTGAACTTGGAGGGTCTCTACCTCATCATCGACTAAGAGACTTGGCCAAGAAATATGGACCTCTTATGCACCTTCAACTTGGGGAACTTTCCACCATTGTTGTTTCATCACCTGAAGCTGCCAAAGAAATCATGAAAACTCATGATGTTATCTTTGCTGATAGGCCATATCTGATTGCAGCAGAAATCGTGGCCTATAACTCAAGTATGGTGATGTCAAGGTATGGAGATTTTTGGAGACAAATGAGAAAGATTTGCATCTTGGAGCTGTTAAGTGTGAAAAGAGTGCAATCTTTCAGATCAATCAGAGAACAAGAGGTGTGTGATCTCATCAGAAACATTTCTTCTAGTTCAGGATCACTGATCAATCTCAGTAAGATGATATTTTCCTTAACGTTTAGTGTTACTTCAAGGACTGCCTTTGGTAAGATATGGCAAGACAAATATGCATTTGGACCAATTATACAGGAAATTATACAGGTTGGAGGAGGATTCAGTGTCACTGATGTGTACCCATCTCTTAAATTTCTTCCAATTATAACTGGGATGAAACAAAAACTCCAAAGGTTGCATAGAAAAATCGATAGCGTACTTGACATCATCATCAGTGAGCATAAAGCCACCAAGTTGGCGAACAAGGACAGAAAAAAAATTGAAGAAAGTGATCTAGATCTAGTTGATGTTCTTCTGAATCTTCAGGAGCAAGGAGATCTTGAATTCCCCTTATCTACTGATAATGTCAAAGCTGTTATATTGGTAAGTGTTGAAATCTTATCAGCTTTACCTGAGTTCCTTTCCGTCTGATATTACAAAAACCTAAGTTGTTGGGTGAGGCAGAAAAATGAATCCTATACAAACTTTTAACAGTTCTATTTCAGAATATAGCAATTACGTAATTAGAGGGATTATGTAGTTAATGTAAATATCATAGTTATAGGGATTTAGCATGATTATAGGAATTACTTTCCATTTTAAACCTATGTATTCATGTATAAATACCTGTAGTATCATTCTAAGCAATATACAGAAAACTTCTTCTCATTCTACATGGTATCAGAGCCTAGTCATGTTTCTGGGTCTCTTAGGCATTTCTGTCGTTTATTTTCTGCCTTACACTAAGGTAGTATACCGATTATGTGGTTGGTAAATTTTTTTGAGAAATTTTTTTTCTCACCTCCTTCTTCAGAAGATGGATCAATCTCAACTCAACATGTTAGAACAGGGAGTCATTAGCTAATGTGTTCACCAAAGCATTACCGGGAAATCGGGTTAATTCTATTTGTAACAAGCTGGGCATGATCAATATCTATGCTCCAGCTTGAGGGGGAGTGTTACAGAATATAGCAATTACGTAATTAGAGGGATTATGTAGTTAATGTAAATATCATAGTTATAGGGATTTAGCATGATTATAGGAATTACTTTCTATTTTAAACCTATGTATTCATGTATAAATACCTGTAGTATCATTCTAAGTAATATACAGAAAACTTCTTCTCATTCTACAAGTTCTAATTAACTCCTTTGTTAATCCTATTGTAGGATGTTTTCGTGGCTGGCAGTGAGACATCATCTACTGCTCTTGAATGGGCAATATCTGAATTGTTGAAGAACCCAAGAGTTATGAAAAAGGCACAAGCAGAGGTGAGAGATGTTTTTGATAGAAAAGGAGCTATTGATGAAACGAGCCTTCAAGAATTGAGCTACTTAAAATTGATTATCAAAGAAACTCTCAGACTACACCCACCTCTTCCATTATTGGTACCCAGAGAATGTAGGGAGACATGTGAGATCAGTGGCTACGTAATACCGGAAAAGTACAAGGTCATTGTCAACTCATGGGCAATAGGAAGAGATCCCAATCATTGGACAGATCCTGAGAGATTCTATCCAGAGAGGTTTCTTGATAGCTCAATAGACTACAAGGGTTCTAATTTCGAGCTCATCCCATTTGGTGGAGGAAGAAGGATATGCCCTGGCATAACATTTGGCATAGCTAATGTGGAATTTTCACTTGCACAATTGCTGTATAATTTTGATTGGAAACTTCCCAGAGGTATGAAGGAGGAAGATCTCGACATGACCGAGCTTTTCGGTGCTGCTGTTAGAAGAAAGGATGATCTGCATGTAGTCCCTCTACCTTACAATCCTCTGCCCCTTCAATAAGCCACTGCAAACTGATATTAGATATTTCAGTGTGTATGTGTTGATTACAAAAATGAAACTGGCATTTTACTATGGAGTTGCTGATTGTCAAGTGATGAAAATACTCGCGTGTACTTCAATTTCTATAGAAAGAAAAACAACCTTTCAAGTGGTCCACTAAAGACAAAATCGCTTCATTAAACGTAAACTGTAGAATTAACATACAAGTGCTCTTGGTTGCTGCTTGACCTAAGCAGTAGAGTTGAATTTAGTGAAAGACAGTGTAACGTAAAGAAGTTGTATTTCCGTGTATTGCTATACAATGTGTGCTGTATTTATAGCAATAAATGAGACAAGGTGAATCAATTTAGAATTGATTCAATCTAAAAAAAGTGATAGGCTTAAACAAAGATTACAACAGAGTAGATATTTACACGTGAATAATGTGAAATGATCCAAGATATGATAGATAATTTGTTCAGATGTTACCAACCCCCCTTAAGCTCACGGTAGGAAGAAATCGTGAACTTGTCTCGAAGTTGTTGAAAAGTTGAAGAAGAAAGAGATTTGGTCAGAATATCAGCAATTTGAGCGGAGGACGAAATGTGTCAAATGAATAGGGCTTTGTTGGCGACGAGATCACAAACAAAATGAATAGTAATTTCAATGTACTTGGTACGAGCCTAAGAAACCAGATTGGAGGCCAAAAATGTAGCGCCAATATTATCGCACCAAAGGATAGGGGAAAGGGTAGGAAAACCCAGTTCACCAAAAAGAGCAGTAATCCAACATAATTCTGCAGAGGCAAGAGCAATGCTACGTAGTTAGCTTCATTGCTAAATCGAGCAACAGTGAGTTGCTTCTTGGCACTTCAAGAAATAAGATTAGGCCTAAGAAAAATGCAATAACTAGATGTAGAACGTTAATCATTAGGACAACCAGCCCAGTCAACATCACAATAGGCTTGTAAACAAAGGTGGGGAGATTTGGTAAAGTGAATGCCATGAGAGGGTGTGGAATAGAGATATCATAGAATCCGTTTTATCGCAGACCAATGAATGTCAGTAGGACATTGTAAAAATTGGACCTTACTGACAGCAAATTAAATGTCAAGATGGGTGAGATAAAGATATTGGAGGGTATCAACAGTGCTTCGATATTCAGTAGGATCAGAAAGTGGAACACCATGATTTTTGGACAATGGAAGAGATTGAGTAATCGGTGTATGAACTAGCTTAGATTTATCAAAATCAGTTTGAAGAAGGAGATCTTTAGTGTATTGTGTTTGGTTGAGAAGAATACCTTAAAGAAGTACTGTGGGCTTCAATACTAAGAAAGTGATGGAGTGGACCTAAGTCTTTTATGAAAAAGACAGAGTTGAGGTCATTGATAAGTGTTGTGATGAAGGATTGTGAAGAACCAGTGACTAAGATATCATCCATATAAACTAACAGGAGGGTGGTATGAGAGCTGGTTTTATGAATAAAGAGAGAGGTATCATATTTTAAGGGTTTAAAATGAAGATAAAGGAGTTTTTTAACTGAGGCGATGAAACCAGGCTCGAGGGGCTTGTTTGAGACCATATAAGGCTTTATAGAGTTTGCAAACATAATGAGGATTATGGGGATCAATAAAGCTAGGGAGTTGAGACATGTAGACAGGTTCTTGTAAGTAGCCATGAAGAAAGGCATTATTGACATCAAGTTGGCGGATAGGCCAAGTATGAAAGATGGCTAGGGCAATGATGATTCGACTAGTTATTAGTTTGACAATAGGACTGAAAGTTTTGGTATAATCAACTCCTACGGTTTGATGATAACCTTTGCCTACAAGGAAAGCTTTGTAACTCTTAAGAGAAACATCGAGATTTTGTTTAGTACGAAAAACCCATTTACAGCCAACAATGTTTGTGTTTGGTGTGGAAGGAACAAAAGTCTATAAGTTATTACGATGGAGAGCGTTGAACTAATCAACCATGGCTTGGGGCTAATGAAAAAATTTGTTAGCTTGAGTGAAGGATGTGTGATCGGAAAACATATTTTGGATAGTTATAGTGTAGGTAATGTAATCATAAAAATGACAAGGGGTATGGGTGTGGTCTCAGGTACAGGTGATTATAGGATGCGAAGGAGGATTGGATGTGATTGTGGGAAGGGGGGAAGAGGAAGTAAAGGGTAGAGGAGGAAGAGGTAAAGGTAAAGAAATAGAAGATGATGATGGTGAGGTGGTGGATGACACAGGGAAATTTTTGTAGGGAAAAAGATGTTCAAAGAAGTAGACATGACGGGAAATGTAAAGTTTAGAGGTGATGGGATCAAAACATCAATAACCTTTATGCTGGGAGGCATAGCCAAGAAAAACACATTGTGCAAATTTTGGTGTAAGTTTGTCTAGACGAGTGGAGCCTAAACAGGAAAAAATAGGCACAACCAAAGACCCGAAGATGAGTAAGGTCATGTGGAGTCCGATAGAGGACTTCATGTGGAGATTTGTGATGAAGAACAGGGTTGGGTAATAGATTAATAAGATAAATAGCAGTAATGAAGGCTTCATACCAGAGAAACTTAGGAAGGGAGGCATGGAGAAGAAGGGTAAGACCAGTTTCGGTAATGTGACGAATTTTTCTTTCGACAAGACTATTTTGTTGGGGTATATAGGGGCAAGAGATGCGAAAAGTGATTCTAGTGGAAACAAGATATTGAGCAAAGGCACTTTTGGTGAGTTCAGGAGCTCCATCGCATTGGAAGGTTTTTATGGTAGTGGAGAAGAGGTTTTCAACAGTGGCTTTGAAAGATTGAAAACGAAGTAAGGCATTATTTTTATGAGTTAAAGGGAAAATCTAAGTAAAATGACTGAAGTCATCTGTAAAGATAATGAAATATTGAGAACCAAATTGAGAAAAAGATGGGCAAGGACCCTAAATATCACAGTGAATTAGTTGTAAAGGTTTAACAGTAACTTAAGAAACATAGGCAATTAACGACGAACATTTTTGTCTTGAAGATAAGAAGTACATGGATTGGTAACATTTTTTAAAGACAAACCAATACCTTATCTAGATAATGTAGAATGGCAGGTATGACCAAGACGTTGATGCCACAAATTTATTGAAGAGGAGGCAGCTGTGAGAACAACTGGATTGATGAAGTGTTTCGGAAGCTTTATTAGAAAGAGGTTGTTATAAATGGGGCCCGCAAGAAGCGGGATCTCGAATTTGAGATCCTTCATAACATAACCAGATGGATTAAATTCAATGACACAGGAATTATTGGTGACAAATTTAGCAACAGATAAAAGGTTAGTAGTGATGTGAGGAACAATCAGTATGTCATTAAGATGAAGAGTATGAGAAAGAGTGGGAAGTGTTAAGGTACTGGTAGATGAAATAGGAAGAGTGTGGCCATTATCGACAATAACTTGTTTAGAGTCATCATAAGGTATGATAGATTCTACGATATAGGAATGTGGGGCCATGTGGGCAGTGGCATTAGTATCAAGTAACCATTTAGTGACATTATTGTTGGTGACAGGAGCATTGTCATGATCGGGTTAAGTATTCATAGCGAAAAAGGCAGTGGTAATGTTATTGGTAGAGTAGTGATAACCAATGGAGCGGTTCCTAGGTTTAGAATACTAAAAGTGACAATGTACAGCAATGTGGCCTCATTCCCATCATATTTGGCAATGGGTAGAGGGCTTGGTATTAAAATTGGGTTTAAGGTAAGAGGAATTATATAGAGGTTGGGTCTGGAAAGGGAATTAGGTGGAGGCCTATGACTGGTGGGCTCCTTGAAGGTGTATGGGTCAATTTTATGAGTGGTTCTGAATTGGGCCATTAAAATGACCAGGCCCAAAAGATGATCCATTAGCTTGCCACGTTTGTCCAAGCTTATTAGGGTTGCTAGATGAAAAATTAAAATGGCTAGAGAATTTTTAGAGGGGTGTCATCCCTGACTTCCTTTGCCAGTGTTGTGGCCATGAGAGACATGGTTTATGGTGGAGAATCCAGTAAGAGCGGAATCCAACAGCGGCTGTATAGAAGGAGAGTAAATGGGTCGGGTTAGGCTTATGTTGCTCCTGTCCCAGCCCGGCTCAGCCCGACCAATAGGCTGGATGGGGCCATAGATGAGCCTAGCCAGCCTGACTTATCCTTATATATATTTTTAAAATACAATCAAAAAGACGTTATTTTTGAAGTTTCGGTTGGCCCGTAACCTACCTATGGTCTGATCAATTTGGGCCAAAATCAGGCCCAGTTGGGCCAAAATTTACATTCCTAAAGGAGAGGAGGCACTGTTCATTGAGTAAGAGTTTTTCTTTACGCTAGGGAAAGGTAATGGGGGTTGAGTGATTTTTGACTGTAATTATAAACGACTTGAGATTTGCAGGTAGGCTATTTAGCGTGAAAAGGACGAGGTCGGCATATGACATGTTATCACCAATCGTAGCAATTTCTTCAGCAGTGGTAGAGATGGCGTCGAGATAAGCGATGATGGTGTCAGAGCTCTTCTTGACAGTGTGAAGCTTTTGACGGAGGAGGGACCATTGAGAGGCATACTGGAGCATGAAATGGTCTTCAAAATTGACCCAGAGAGAGCAAGCTGTGTTGTGGCCAAGGCAGGGCCATTCCTAACACTTTATATGCCCTAGGAAAAGTAAGAAAAAAAGACCCCAATAAATCAACTATATATAAACATGTAAACTTTAAAAGTATATTTTTATTTATTAAAATTTACTATTCATACATAAGTGAGTCAATTTATAAGTCCACATACTCAACGAAATATTAAATGATTATAACATCAGCTAATAATATCTTACAACTGCCAGTAATCATAAAATCGCTAAAAATAGTAAAATTAATAACATAATAGCAATAGCAGCAATCAAACAACAATATTAGATTACAAAATACTAAGAGAATTGCACTAACCAACACAAATGATCATAATTTATGAAAAAAATTTCTTCGTGCATTTCTAGATGCAAAATCATTAATAATATTATCAAGATCAATATTATCCAACAAATTCTTCTTGATACATAAAATAGCTAAATCATTCAAACTTTCTTGTGACATTGATGACCTCAAGTAGGTTTTCAATAACTTTAACTTTGAATAACTTCTCTCAACTGATACTATAATCATAGGTATAGTCAATAAAATTCGATAAGCAATTGAAACATTTGGATAACAATCTGCAGGTTTAACAAATTCTAAATTTCAATTGATGACATTAACTCATTTGGTAAAGTCATTTATAACACTTTTAAAATGAAATACAATAGGGTCAACTCTTAACCTTATAAAGAACAATAAAAGGCCCATATTTTGCTTCTTTTATTCTTTATAAGAGCCCAAAAATAGGCAAAAATAGGGGCCCATTTTTACTTTGCCTAGGGCATATAAAATACTAGGAATAACCTTAGGCCAAGAGTAAGTCTAGCAGTGGAGCTGGAGAGAGAGTCGGTGAGAAAACAATACATGAGTTGGTCGTGTTTATCCATTTGATGTAATTCAATGAATGAGGGTCTTCTTCGATCGGAGATAATATGGTGTCGTCAACAGATTGGAGGTAATGAGAATTGTTTTAATTTGATTTTTCCATATAAAATAGTTTGTAGAATCGAGTGGTGTAGTTATGAATTTTATGACTTAATTGAATGGTAAGGTGGTTAAATTGATTTCTATCATGGGTGTAAGTGGAAATTCTTCATGGTTTGAGTTGATTCTGGTAGTGTTTGATGTGTGTCTGAAGATGTTGGTATGTTGGGAAGTATGTTTGTTCTGGTTGTGTGTAGTTGAGTTTGTAATTAAGTTTGTGAAGGTGTATAGTGAGGTAGAGGAAATGGCTAAATGGTAGTAATTAGGTGTGTAAAAAAAAAGGAACTGGTGTTTGGATGAGGTGTTGGTTGACTTGAAAAAAAAAGGGAGGAAGGTATTAAGAGTTGGGCGCAAGCTCTCATACCATGAAAAAAGTGTAACGTAAAGAAGTTGTATTGTATTTCTGTGTGTATTTTTATACAATGTGTGTTGTATTTATAGCACTAAATGAGATAACGTGAATCAATTTAGAATTGATTCAATCTAAACAAAGTGATAAGCTTAAATGAAGATTACAACAGAATAGATATTTACAAGTAAATAATGTGAAATGATACAAGATATAATAGATAATCTATTTGAGATGTTATCATTTAATGTTGGTCTCATCACAGAAAGTGGGTTGAAGTTTGTTTTCCTCTTCTGGCAACAACCATTTTAAAGCCTTAATTTCAACTTGAAACTGACATCAAAGACATAAGATTTGATTTTAATTTAAAATGAGCCATTTTTGGTAACGATGTCTAAAGAAGGGGTCATTAGAGTCCTGTAGTATGTCATTTTGTTTTCTAACTAACTCTTTTTTTTTTGAATTGAGATGCATGTGTTTTTAAGTTTCAGCTTCTTTAGAACACCAATTTTTGCTGTTTTTCTAGACCTCCATTCAAAACTCTTTCTTGAAGTGGGACTGGAACTTTGCATTGGACATGAGAATTGAAGTTTTCTTCAGGAAAATTTGATATGCCCGCCAGTTTCTTCTGACCTAAACAGATATCATATTGAGTCATTGACAAAACTATTTCTTTTTTTATGAGCTTAACATGATAGCATCTGGTCATTGTAAGTTAAACAATTGTATGCCAGCACAAAACTTTGCTTTTAGCTTTCTGACACATATGAGGTATAACCATAACAAAGTAGCAGATCAATTTCATAGGACCTAATCATCATCAACACTTAACACTTAGTTGAGGTCCATAAAGTTATCAATTTTATAGGGACTATAAAGTTAAATATCTGTCTAAAGTTATAAAACATGTATATTTGCTAACTAGATTGTCCTTCATTGCTCTACATTCCCAAGGATTACGATAATAAATTAACGCTTCCAGTAATACTTCTTAGGTTTGGGGCAGAACAAGAAACTGATTTCATAATCATTTTTAACTGTATAAGAGACAGTTGTTTTTATTGTAGTATGTCCGTTAATAATTTAAGCAACCTATGCTTGCTTTTACAGATTAGGAGTTGTGCAGTAAATTTTCACATACGGTATAAATTTAGTTGATAATTCTATTTAATGTGGGAGTATGAAGAGTTGAAAATAGCTTATTTTGAATAAACTTTCAACATTTAATCACATTTGGCCTCTTCCAAATGCGTGCTAGTTCGTTTTTCCAATACACCCTTAATGTTTCAACTTTTCAGGTATCTACTGCATCTCTAGTTCAGTATGGCAATTGGAGGAGAGTTGAATCATGAGTATATAGTGTCAGGCCCCGTTTCCGGAGCCTAACCTTTAGAAAATCATAAGACTTATCATTATCGGGTCGTCTTCTCAAAACTCCCCTTTTAGGCTCAGCTCAGCTCTTAAAACAGTCGACTACTACGATGGTAGTCGACTAGTCCATTTATCCCTTTCAACCTGAATACCTCAAGGATCAGCGTTGG
>JANQAP020000140.1:698263-711158 GCA_026874005.2 Erythroxylum coriaceum
ACATCCCCAATGAATGTTTATTAATGATTGAATTTTTATATCGAGGATCCATTTTAGCGTGATAACATCGGTGACCCGAAAACCAAGGTTTTTTATTAAATTTTTAGATCCAATCACTTTTGTTAAATTTAGATTTTTGTTATTTATATTTTCTTAATTTACATGAATTACAAACCCCCCCTTTTCGTTACTTTATTTTTGTTTTGAACTCGTAAACTCTCTACCATTAAAATTCCTCATGGGAACGATATCCACTTTCCACTACTACATTAATTTGTATTAACGAAAGTTGGTTTCTTTTGAATTTGGTTGTAGGGGACAACAGCATCACCATGATCCCATCATCTTAATTCAATTAAGGATGACTTCATCGATTCAATGTATTGTGTGCACTGAAAGTTTTATTATTGGATCACCAAGTCATAACATGGGCCAAGTGGGAGATTGTTAGATTAATTTAAATAATTAATGTGGTCCATATTACTTGAATGGATTCTAATATAAAGGTAGGCCCAAAATAATGGTTATTAGGCTTATTAAAGTAATTAGACTGCTTAAGGTTAATTAACAATTAACCATTCCCTCTCCCTTCAATATAAGTTACTTTAATAGAAGTTACGAAAGACATATATTGACATAATAGAAGTTTTTGCACCATTAAGAGAACAGAGAAAAGTACGAAGGTGAGAGTGGATAAACTGTAATCAAGAACGTTACGCTATAATGGATTCAAGTTTGTTTGTCTTTGTTCATCGATCCATAAAAGTGTTTACATAATTACCTTAAATATCACCAAACTGCTTGAAAAAATTCACATTGAGAAAGCAATAGCCAAAGTGGACCTTCAGATGATGTTAACTGAACAATTAGGTAGCTATCATCATTATTACCTTTCAATACAGACTACATGAAATGTAATTTGGAAATCTTGAAATGATGTAAAGAGCTTGAAGTAATCATTTTTATCTATTGATAACAGTGATATTAAAATAAGGCTGGAAAGTAGATATGTATGTAGTGATTAGCTGTTTGTTCAAGCATAAAACTGTATAACATTCAAATCACCAATATTCACTACCCTCAAAACATAATTTTTGCCTTTTTCCATAGTAATTATTTTCAGTATTATTTCTCATATTTGTCTTGGCTTTTCACTAATTCAGAGTTACTGAGATTCAAAACTTTACTAGATTGAGTAGAGATCCGCACTTTACGAGTGTTTCTTTTCTAGCATTAATGTCCTCAACTCATAGTGATGAGGGTTTAAGAGTTAAGGAATTTATTTATGTTACATTTTCTATATTTTGTCTTAGTACCTAGTTCCTAAGTTTTAGCTTGCTAGACGTGTACTTGCTTCATCTTTTTGGGTTTCCAAACATAGAAAACCTTCAAGGAATCTTTATAAAGTTACTTATTCTTGTTTAATCTCATCAGCTTAATTGAGTTAGGGAGTTCAGTACCTAACTCAAGTTCCATACAAACTCTAACATGACCAATTCTCAACAGATTTGTAGTGTTTTCATCTAAATTACTAGGTCTAAACAAATCACTAATAATATTACTTCCCTATACTAGTATTTAAATGGTATAAAGTGAATTTTTACCCATATAGGGATTCTTCGAAGATTTTTCTTGTCCAGAGATATAACTGTAGTTAATTTTGTGACGAAAAGAGGCCTCTTATAGATGTGCCATGGTCTTAGTTCCTGGATCCTCTGGGCATTATCCATAGATGAAAACTTGAAGATGAACATCTCATCTTCACTTACCAAAACGTTTTAAAGAGCATACTTCTTCCAGTTTTTCACAGCCGATTATTAAACATTTGGAAAAGGAAGTCTTTTTATTCTTGGAAATACCCTATTATAGCAACACATCATTTTCTAGCTCCATGTTAGAGAATTTTAATTGGAAGCAAAATAAGAGAACCTTGAATTGTAGGCTAGACATATCTTAGTAGTCCAATACCTTCAGGGTCCCCTAATACTTTACACCAAGTGGTTTTGTAAGGCTTCTCCACCTTATCCTCATTTACCATTACTAGAGGTAAATAGTTCCGATATTTATTACAGGGGTAACATAGAAAGAAGGAGGTTTATTCAAATGGTTAGCGGGGAGTAAAGAAAGAGGTTAAGGAAAGGGGAGGAAAAGGGATGGAAAAAATATAAGGGTCTAAAGGTGGGGATTGGGAAACGTGGAGGATATGATATTCTTTCCCATTACGGTAAGAACTAGCTAAAAGAGATGGTGCAAGAAATAAAAGGCATAGGTGGGTTACCAAATTGGACAATGTTAGATTGAGTTTAGGTAGACCAAGAGAGAAAGAATGGAGAGCCAGAGGGAAGGAAGAGTATAGTGAAAGAATTCTTTGGGCTTTAAATTTATTGTTAGACACTAATCTTGATTTATGATCATAAATTTTAATTAAAGAATTAAAAATAAATTAGATAGAGTTTTTGAAATTTAATTGATGCATGATTTTGGTTTGAATATTGTTTCCAATTTGTGGGAGAGGCTAAGAAGTCTAATCCCATCTCCACCATCACCAATGCTACTTGGCAACATCACTGATTTTAATCCATCCACTAATGGCCAAAAATATTTCTAGTGAAGGCATAAACTAGTGACTTGCCACTAGCAAGGGAGTATACACCCATATAAATAAGAATACTAATGTGATGGCGAAGCACAAGTGGCACCGAAAATGAGGAGAAAGCACAAACAGTAACTAGTGATGAAGAATAAAATTAGTAGCAACATGAAAGGTGAAAACCCTAATCAGGGGATAAGAGATTGACTTGTTTGGCATGTGTTATGCTCGCACACCCACTAGAAGATAGTCTTGTTTCATGTTATATTATATTTATTTTAGTCCTTTTTAATTAAATTAATTTTCTTAATAAGATTAAGATTAAATCAGTTTAAGTTTTTTTAGAAAATAAATGAATTCATCAAAAAGTAGAATGCAGAGGTATTAATCTCCCTAAAAGCTTATGATGTCATATTTAACCAATCATAATATTATAATAGTATTATTAATAATGAATGAAATAACATAATTTTAGGCTATTTAGGGCCAATTTTGTTTATAACTAAGGACATGGGTGATCTCTCCTCACTATATGCTTGTACATTAAGGATATCTCATTCCTTTTACTAAAATACATTCCTTTCTATATAGTCCCTTATGCATGCTTTAATTCCTCAGAGATCTTATGTTGTAGGACTTATATACGTTAGGGTCTACATTATTAGCTATTATAACATCTACAGGAGACATCTACTATTGCAATGTATATATTTCATATTTTAGATGCATATGTTGCCTCATCTCTATAAGTGATCTAAGCTATGCAATCTCCAGCTCTTTTATATTAAATTTGAGTCATTAATGCTAGTAGGACTCTGGATGTTAATACTTACACTTTGTATGGTCTTATTACATGACTTTTTGCTTCATATTATTGTTATACATTCACTCTTTCTATTACATAGTTCCTTAACTATGGTCTCCAATCATTTGTTTGTTTGTAGTTAATGCTTTTAGAGATCCTAGTAGTGGTAAGCTACTTTCTTATATACTTGATGAGCTCTTGTTTCATTAGAACTAAGGTTCTCTTATTTTCCCCAAGGCATCTCTTATTGTGCTCCTTCAATAGGTAGTAGATGCATGATCCAAAATCTATTGTAGTTACTGCCCTATCTCTTTTATTTTTTTTATAATTGCTCAAAATCTTCTTAATATATCGATGTCAGAATGACCTTGTATTTCTAATAGGCATTTATGTCTGATGTCCTCATAAACCTCTATAGAGACCTTATAATTGAAGAATAGGTGACCAACTATTTCTACTTTACTTTTTACTTATAATGCAGATACTATAGATGTTTAGGTAGCTAAACTTGTCCAATGTAAAATTATCCTTTTTAATAGATCCATAAAAGGAAGGACACTTTAGGTAATATATGTTTACTTCGTACTACCTTCCTACACTCTATGAGTGTCCCATTTTTCTTTGAAAAAGTCTTTAGTTTAAGAGATAGTATATCTATCTTATAAATGTCCTAGCCAATAGCATTCATCATTCTTCATGCAATTAGGATGGTAGTTAGGAATGTAATCTTCAAACACTTCTGGAACACCTTGCCAATGGTCGTTATTAATCCACTTCTTGACTTTAGTGTTTGAAGGATATATGTTTCTTAATATGGACATCAAATTGCTATTACAAATTAGACTAAATTTTCTCTAATTCTCATAGAAGAGAGATGTTACTTTCCCATTCCCTATTTTACAAGTAACTTTGTTGGTTCATCTTTTAGCTTCAATTCATTTCACCCATTTAAGAGTCCTTATTGACTATTAACCTCTATAGTCTCTTTCCAAGGAAGACCTTATTACTAGTATTGATGTAGGTAATGCCAAGATCACATTCATCAAGTGACCTACATAGTTCCTTCCCAACTTTAGCTTTATATGTTCCTTACTTTCCTCCATTCCATAGGAATCTCCTCAATAACTTCTTTATTTCCCTTTTTAACCCCTTAAATAGGAAAAAATATGAGCACAAATACACATGTACAGAGTTTAAGACATATTTGATTAGAAGGACTCTACTTGTATTGAATAAAATTTTGTTACATCAACATCTCAGTCATCTTTATATCTTTTCAATCAAAGGGATGTAATCCCTAAATTGGAGCTTTCTTGAAGAGATGAGAAGTCTAAGGTACTTGAAGGGGGAGGACATTGTTTAGAGACTTGACATTTTTTAGAGCCATTACATCCTAGACTATGCACTTTCTAAGACCATTAGATGGTTTTTATTTCTATTGACTTTCAATATTAAGAGTTCTTTAAAGACCATTAAGGAAGATATAAGCATGCTTATAAAAGCATCATAGGCTCTAGAGAAGAGTAATAAAACATCTAAAAAAATAAAGAAACCAATCCAATTTTTCTACATTTACTATGATGCATAAAGTTAGCATTGATATTATTTTTAATTAGTCTATTTAGGGATTCCATACTTAAAATAAAGGGGTAACATGACCACATCAAACATCTTACTCCTTGGAATAACTTTCTTGGTTCGCCATTAATTATAACACTAAAAGATTTTGTTATAATGCATAACTTTATCTATGTTTTGGACTTCTTAAGGAATTCAAATGCTTATGATAGTTGCAAATTGAACTACCAACTGATTGTGTCAAAGGCTTTAAACAACTCTACTTTTATTATATAGTTTTTGGGGTCATTTTTTCTTGAGTACCCCTTGAATAGCTCATGAGCTACTAATATGTTGTTTCCTTAGTCTTCCTTCCACAAAAGCTCTTTATGGATCATTAATGATGGCTTGAAGAACCTTCTTTATTATGTTTGCTATAATTTTGAATTTGATTGTATAAAGAAAGTTACAACATGAAATGGGTATGAACTCATTCAAAATGACAAGATTAGAAACTTTTGTGATCAAATAAAGAAAAGCCTTATTGATCTCTTTAAGCATTATACCTTTTTAAAAGAATTCCAAAATGGAATTAAACACTCTGGTCATTAGAAGGTGCCATATTTCTAATAAAAATAGTCATTTAGGCCATCATTTGTAATATTTTACTCCAATACTACCCTCTATATCTCTTGTAAGCTAACTATTCTTATTAATGCATCGAGTTGCTCACTTGAGAATTGGTTAAAAATAAAGGATTTCGAAAGAGGCACTAATGAGGAACTCAAGGATGGGGTCCTTATAAAGCTTCTAAAATAAGAGAAAGATTCCTTTTTAATATCCTTTTGAGAGGCAATATTTTGACCCTCCTGATTAGTAGTTGACAATTTTTTTTACATTCCTTCAACCTAAAATGAAATAAAATTTGTTTTAGTTTTTATTTTAACCATTTAATTTTAGACATTTAATGAAGCAAGGAGTTATGAATAGAGAGGATGTTATAATACTCAAGTAAGGTTAACTTCTTTTTATTGGTTAAATATCCTATATTGTTGCTTCTCCTCTTGCGCCTTTCTAACTAACTTCAAAGTGATATTAACCCTTTTTTCTGCTTGAGAAATTTAACTCTTCCTCGATGAGCCCCATTTTTCGAAGACAGATATATGCATTGTAGCTTATGATTTGATTAAAAAGTCCCCTTAAAATTACCTCCATATAACCATTAGTGTTGACTAGGTAGTTATTAAATCTAAATGGAAAATGTTTCCCTCTTATTTAAAATAGGTTTTGTATCAGTTAAGGAGCATGATCAGAGAATAAGGGGTTTAATATCCTTACCTTACATATTTCCTGAACATCATTATGAAGATTTTGTAATTTCATCCTATGATCTCTTCTCTGAAAATGAAATTTTAAACCATAAACAAAGGTATTTAGTAGCTTAACTTTCTCTTAGATAAACATAACCTCCAAATACACCAATAATCTATGGCTTATAGCATTTGAACTTAGACTAAGCTAGATTTAAAAACAACCAACACCTTACTATATGGTGGTGTTGGTGATTGAGAAGATAAACCGTTTTTCACCTAAAAGCTTCAAACTTATAAGCTTTTATAAGATTAATTTGGTTTTAGTAATCCAATCATCATTGATTTATTATCAAATTGAAATCATTGAACATTTTTTATTTAGAGGGGTTGTTAATCCCTCTAACATTCATTGGGCCCCTTAGTCTTACCTATGGTGTTCACCTAGTTAGATATACATGTTTGCCTTGACAGAGGGGATAAATACTTTAAGTTAATTATAATTTCAACCTATATAATTAAATGTGTTTGATAATTGAAATTCCACATAAGTGAACCCTTAAGCCCTCACATTTATCTTTTAATTTCCTTGCACTACTTCATTGTTTTTGTTAGTTTAATAATTTAATAATTTTCCTAAATCTTGTATATATTAGTATTTCTCTTTAGTTAGGATTAATATATATAGTAATATAGTTCCTTATTGGATTTATAATTTGGAGTACTTTAGTTTTAATAACATAATATAATATACTTTGTACACTTACATATAATGTTGATTAATCAAAAACTGGAAAGATCATTAAATATTCATTTGATTTAGGAAGACCATCAATAAAATCAATTATAAAATCACATTAAATGTGATTTAGAATCTATAGTGGCTAAAGGAATCTTAATGAAGCTATTGGTTCTTATTTATTTTGCTGGTAAACCTTGCACTTTCATACAAATTCTCGCACATCAAGTTGCATCTTATACCAAAAAAATACATATGTAACTTCTTATATATACCATACTAGCCCAAATGAACTCTTTTAGTAGATTTATGAAATAATGCTACAATCTTAGTTTGTAAGGCCAGTAAGTTTTCCCTCATTTTACATCCTTTCTATCTTAACACCTCATTTCCCTAGGTATACTGAAACACCTTGCTCTCCTCTCTGGTGCTTATTAATCAACATTTTCAATGTATCATCTATTCTCTAACTATCCTTCACCTTATGAAGAAAGTTTGTGTCTACCTATAAAATATTGCAAGTTAACGAATCAACTATTGAATTATCTAGTAAAGTCAAATCCCATCAATTTTAACAACCAATATTGTTATAAGGGAGCTATATTTTTTTATCCATCAAATACTTTAAACTATGATGGTCAATTTATAAAATAAAATGTCTTCCTGTTAAGTAATGTGATGAATATTTAATTGTCATCACTAAAGCCAATAATTCCTTATCATATAATGACAAATGTTTATATCGAGTTGATAACATCTTGCTTACATAAGCGATGGAATGTTTCTCCTACATCTAAACCTCTCTAATTCCTTCACCACAATCACCTACCTTTAATATAAATGTTTTATAAAAATTTAGCAAGCCCAAAACTAGAGCTAAAGACAAAGCTTCCTTTAAAGAATTAAAACTTTTGTTACTTTATGGCTCTATAAAAATGAATTTTTCTTAAGTAATAATGTTAAAGGTTTGCTCAACTATCCATATCCATGAATAAATAATTTATGATGACCAAAAAGACAAAAGAATCCATTAGATTTGAACATTTTAGGTATATGCCGCTTATAAACAATATATTTCCTTTAGATCTCTAGCTACCCCCTTCACAATTATATAATGGCTTAAGTATACCATATATAATGCTCTAAAATAGTAGTTAGACAACTTAACATATAATTTTTAAGTTCTTAATTTCTATAAAACTTATGGTAAATATATCCGATATTGCTCAAATATTAGACTATGTGCTAGCACTTCGCAAAAAAATAACGTAAACTTCAAAAAATAAGGATTAAATATGGAATTCATTAAACTCTGAAATGTTTTTAAAGGGTTTTTAAGGACAAAGATATCATAAGAAATTTGTAATGCCCTTTATATTTTTTATAGGAAATCTTGAACACATCCTCCTCATGTACCATTATCTAGTGGTACTAGCTCTTAGGTTTAACTTAGGAAAATACATGACCCTATTAAACTCATCAAACAACTCTTCTACTAAAGCAATTAGAAACTTATTTTTAATCATGCATTAACTAAATGATCTATAATCCACACAAAAATGCTAGATCCATCCTTCCTTTTAATCAAAATCATTTGCAATAAATGGGCTAAAACTTTACCTGATTATTCCTTACTTCAACATTTCTTTAACCAACTACTCTAGTGCATCCTTTTATAAGCCATTATATCTATAAAGCCTCAAATTAGTGGTCTCTATATATGCTTTATAAGGAATTTTTGTTTATGAAACTTGTTCAAAGGTAACCCCTTTGGTTGATCAAATTCATCATTATATTTCTTTAAGAGTTGCCTATACCATTGCTTAAAATACTATTGTAACTGACAATCATTCAATTCCATTGATATTAACTGTAACTATTATAGAGCCATCATCAACTCTTACTCACCATTCCCTTCATTTATCATCAAAAATTGAAATACTATATCATCCACTATAAACATCATTTTAAATTTTTTTCTTTGAAAATATTATTAACTAATTTTATTACTTAATGCACAACTTCATCTCTTGTCCTTTGTATATAAACATCATGGTTCCCTTTTTATAGCTACATAAGATGACATTTAGAATGGAAAATCACTATGCCCTTAGAAATGTGTCACTTCCTTCAGTATCAATTACCAAATGCATTAGTTTTAAACTCTTTTCCTTTCATCCTGCACTTAAAAGTCTTATATATAAGAATATAAGGTACATGTATACTTCCTTATACCACAATTGGAATCTATTTAATCTTCTCCGCTTTTCCTCCTACCATTTTTATCATCCTTTTATCTAAGAAGTTATGTGTGTTGCCACCATCAATTAGCACATGTATTGTTCTTCTTTTTAGCTTGCCCCTTAACTTTCATTTAATGACATTTGGCTTCACTCACTCCTGTAATTGCTTATAATGAATAGTAACCTATGTTACATTCTTCTTCCTCTATGTTTACTACTTATTTATTTTGATTCTCTTCCACCATAAAAATTTAAAACATTTTTATTTTAATGCTTATGCCAAATTTATAAGCCTTTGTCTCTCCTTTAATATTACTCTTTATTAGCATTTGTTCTTTCCACCTTGGTTTCAACAATATTCCTATGCATTTCAATTGGTCCCAACTTTAAAAAAAGTCCATAGGCCTTTCTTAATGTTTTATTTTGTTTCCCTATCGAGTAATGACTCCTTTATCTATTTTTCCCCTAACCACGATAGTGTATTACCATAACCTCATGTTTTTTGGTTAGCTCATAAGGATGTTGTAAAGTTATTGGATTTTAAATGATCATAGGGTATTTAATTTCAAGATTTAAGCCTTTTAAAAACAATCTCACAAATGGTTCATACATCACTAGTTTATGTGAAAGAAAATCAAATTTTACATAGTGTTCTCTAACCGTCCCTTTTTGCATAACCTATTTCAATTCACCCCTATGAGTTTCAAAAATAGCTTCCTAAACCTTTACTATCTTGCCAGTATATAGTCATCTAATTAACTTATTCTTGATGTATAATTTATGCATAGCTAACATTTCTCCTTTTAGATGCATGGCTACTAAGCCTACCTTTATCTTTGATTCCCTCTCATTTTCATTTTTCTATCAAGGCTAAAGAAATGCTTATATTTAAACATCTAAGCTTTTAGAACTTCTTCCTTAAACATAGGAAATTCAATATTACTAAATCTTTTAACTATGTTATAATGACTATTCAAATGCATCTTCAAATCCTCCAAGACGAATTGGTACCCTTTTGTCTCTTTATTCTCTTTTTATAGAATCTTAACTATTCTTCCAATGAAGCTATAAAGTCTAATCCTTTAACTCTTGTGTATTCCACTCATACTTATACTCTAGTTCTTATATATGATAATATAGGTCATCTTTAATTCTTCTCAACTTTTGTGATCACATTCCTTTCACCTTGGTATAACATCTACTCTAATAATATTAATTAGCTATATTACCAATTTAATGAAGTTAACTTCAATTTGTCAATTTAGGGCTTTGATTTTGTGATTTGGAATATTAAGGATTTAATATATAGATAAACTCAAGAAAGAAATCAATAAATAGAAAGAGAAGCAAGAGTAGAAAAGAAGATTAAGAAAATTAATTATTTTCTTTGTTATCTCTATTCCTTATTCCAAATATTTTTATCAATGGTTCACTTAGAAAAATACAAAATATCTACACTTAGATTGCCCTTTTCTATATAAAAACATACAATTTAATTTTGCACATGTATTCCTTCACCAAATGAATCATTTCTTCTATTGCCTGTTTATTATCTTCATCAACTCCTTCCTACTCTAATGGGTAGTTGGCTATAGGGTATAGGTTGAAGGTCAGGATGTTGGAGTAAGGATTAGAGCATGTAAAGGATTTACAGGGGATAGTTTTTGGTAAATAAGATTTTAAGAGTCAAAGAAGAGTTTGTTTAAATTGCTTTGTCTTTTAATAGAATGCATTTAAATGGTTAATAAGGAAACCATATAAGGTCGTTACCTTTGTCAAGGTAAAAGTCATTAATTAAAGAGAGTGGGAATTCATAATAAAGATTAAAATATAATTATTGTTAGGGGATAGAGGGAGAGAAACATACCTTTATTATGATTACTGAATGGTGGTGATGAAAGTAAGTGATAGAGCGATCGAAGGTGGTTTAACAAGAAAATGGATATAGCTAAATTAGGTCTAGGATAAATAATATATTAAAGGCATGAAAAGAATTTTAGAGACAAAAATAGAGAGGTATACAAATTAGAGCAAAGAATTATCAAATTTATCCATGAACGAAATGTAGCATTCAATAAAATTGTGAAAAAGGAGCGAAAATGTCAATATAGATTTTTGTTCAATTCCTTTCTCTTGTTCTAGAATGGTTTTGCCACTTTTGTGACATAAATATTATTTTAGTTTTTTAAGTTAGGAATATTATAGTTTTTTCACTATAAAATAGTTTTTCATAAAATTTTATACCATTTACAGTGCATACTTCATAGTGATTTTTTTAGTTTAAGGATTAATCTAATAAAAATTAAAAATAAAGGAATTAAGTATTCTAAACACCAAAATTAAGGAATTTAGAGAATTTTATTTTTTTAAGTTAAAATTTCAAAAGTCACTTAGTACTAGCAGGTGAGTCCTAAATCCTCACTAATAATGTGGCTAGCAATTAGGGAGAGGCTAGGCACTATGGAAAGATTAAGAAGTTCAATAACATTTCTTATGCATGTATATTCTATAACATTGTAAGTTAAAATGATAAATCACCTCTTCTTTGAGTGTAATTTCACCTTTAACATTTGGAATGTGATTATGAGGGTGTAGTTAGGTTATCCTTATTAAAAGTTAGCAACCTCTTATTAAATGTTGTTGTTTTAATCAAAAGAAGAAAGATAAGATTTGATTTTTTTAAGTTGGCAATAAGTAACTCTGTTTTTTTTATATGGATGAATGGATGAAGAGAAAGGGGGGAAACTTTCATCAATCCTATGCTCAATACTAAGCTTTGATTCAAAAAATATTTCACTCAACTAGAGGGCAAATCCCTGCCTATGAACTAAACTAGACTTGTAGGTCCCTGATGGTGGAAAATTCGAGGTTATATCACTAAAGGTAAAGGAGCATAGTCTAAGGCTTCCATAGTTAGAAGAAATTAACATACAAGCTTGACAAGGAGCCCATTTAAAATCGTGCAACTTTCCTTTGTACATGGAGAATATAGGGAACACATGAAAGCCTAACTACAAATTCAGTCCATTTGAAAGGCCCTTCATTTTGGTAGTTACTGTGATGGTTGGGATGTTTCAAAATAATGGTAGGCTTCCTTGTACTAAGAGCATTACATAGTCAATAAATTTTTTAATTTATCAAAAAAATCAAAAGTAAAATTTTACTTTATGTATGAGATATATTTATTAAATATAGAACATTTGAGAAATTGCACAAAGTGAAAACAAATGACTAATTTGTATATTAACATTAATGTATGTTGATATGAATCTGGCATATAAGAAAAAAATAAAATGCAAATATAATCTTAATTAAATAAATATATTATGATAAATTATAATATATACTTTAACATCCCGTTACCTATGGGAGGTTAGAATAGTAAATATGAGTGATAAAGGAGAGCTTAGAAATGCACTTTTCATGCTCATGCATAATATGGCATACACACGTAATTAGTGAAGGTGTTGCACATGAAAATACTTGTACATGCATTCATGAATAATTCGGGTATAATTGGATTGAATTGTGAATTTTTAAGAATTTTGAATATTTCTGCATTGAAAATATTATTGGTTAGTAGAATTATGAGATTTAAGAATTTTGGTGAAATTAAGATTTATTTTTGTAATTTATAAAATATTATGGAAA
>JANQAP020000140.1:967286-977450 GCA_026874005.2 Erythroxylum coriaceum
TCCATTTAGAACCCAGCTTATTCAATAGACCAAAATTCTCAATTCTGATTTTAGTTTCAAAAAGAGCAAAAATCCATGGTGTAGTGTTATAGACAAAATCCCTTACAACTGAAAGGTTTTTAGGGCAGTTGATCCCCCTCACATTTCATGCTATTATTTTCATAAATCAAAAGGTTTTGTTTTTAGAACCCTTCCCTTTGCCCCTGTTGGATTTGCTTTTAGTGGTTGGCAAAAATTCTCCAATCAGGGGATCATCATCCTTATTATCCACCGAAGTAGGACAACTATTTTCCATCTGAACCAAACCACTATAGTTGTCATTATGGTTCATAGATAGTTCATCCTCACTAATCTCCTCACCCGTACTAGTATCTTTTGCTTCAGCAGTCACCTCTAGAGCTTTCCCCCTAGCAATATCTTTGACAATTTTCTTTTCCACCCTCAACTGCATTCAATACTCCTTGCCCATCACTTGCTATAGCATTTTCCTCAAGCTGTCCATTCATGTTGTTTATTGGAATAGATTTGTCAATCAGTTCATTCTCTAAGTTGGTGATCCCTTCTCCCATTAGCTCCTCATAACCCATCTTTTGAAAAGTTTTACTTGTAGGGATCCATCTTTTACCTTGAAAAGCAAGTGAGGGCTTCCATTGGTATTAGACAGACTCATTATCCTCATAAAGAGATCCATCAAACCCCAATCTCATAATAGGAATAGTTTTCGGTAAACCATTGGAAAGATCCATGTTAATGTATGTTCTAGCATACCCTAACCTCTTCCTATTCGTTGTATTATCATCCAAACATAGAGGTTTGCCTAGGAAACTAGCTATCATATTCAATCCTTTTGTTGTTCAATATTCAAGAGAAACATTATAGAGATTTACCCACATTGGAAGAGGCCTCTTTTCCTTACAATTAATCTAAACACCATGTTGTCAAGGCTACAAAAAAAGTGAGAAATTTGCCACATGCCACGAACCTTCTTCTACAATCTTTAATGCTTGAGCTTTGGAAGAAAAAATGAACATTATATATTTGTCTTCAGCTATTAGTGCCTAAACAAAACCTTTGTTTTTCTATGTTGATTAAGCTCATTTTTGAATGACAGAAAATGCAGGTCTTTTGTCCCAGAAAACCTATAAAAGAGTTCTCCTAAGACTTAACGCCTTTTTGCAGGATTTCTACGTCAGAGAAGACAATGACACGACCATCTTTAGTCTTGGGAGGGCAAAAATGTAGAGAGAGATCTGTGGAGGAGCCCCTTACCATTTGCTTCCATGTTTTCCTCACAGACAATGTAGTTGAAGAAGAAGGAGGTAAGGTCTGGATTACAACATATGATGCAGCTGAAGATTGTGGCGCAGAGGAGAATTGAAATGGTTGGTGTAATGAAGAAAGAGGATCAGATGCTGCAACATAGGTACAGGGAGAGGGTAGAGGAAAATCCTCCCTATGATTGTTTTGTTTTGTAGTGAATTGAGGAACCTGCATAGTTTGCAGAGTGAGCAACCCTTGTCAAATGGCTAAGAAGGAAAATGGCGGGAACTAAGAGAGGAAAAGAAAAGGGCAAGAGAGAAAAATGAAGGATGAAAGACCTTAATACTCTTGCCACAAGACAAGGAAATATTCAGATCTAAAGAAAAACTTGGGAGGGGGCGAAGTAGGGAGGGGCAGGAGAGTTTATGTAAATGAAGAGAAGGAACAATGAAGTATGGTGATAGGAGGAGAACAACAAAAGCTTAGAGAATAGTTAAGAATGAAAAAGATTTGCAGGAGAGAAGTATAGAGGTTAGAGAGATGACAGAGAACTTCTCTCTAACCCATGGTTTTCTCTAACTTGTTTCCTGTTGAAGAGGAAGAGGATCACGCTTTTGAACTTGAGAGAAGGCATCTGACACAGCTGAAAATGGAAAATTCATCCTACTTTGACTATGCTATGGACGGCTTAAAACTCACAGGTCTTTTTCTCTTAAAAAAATCTCCGACTTTGATTATTTGCAGTTCTTGTTAATTCGATTGTTTATATCATTTGCAGAACGCCTTGATTGTCTACTAGATACCCTGAACACTGGTTCAGGGAATGACAAGCAAAAAACCACTCATCAGAGACGGGTATAGCTGATCAGATTGTTACTGGATGGATTAGTGTTTGTTTACTTCCTGATTCCTTCCCTTCCACAACATGCAGCAGTCGAGGAATTGAGATACCAAAGGGCCCAATTGCATCTCCAATAACTGGCAGCATTTCTACAACCATGTCAACGGACATCACCTCACCTATAGAGTTACCAACCCCTTGAAAGCATTATCTCAAATTCTGAATACACAAGCAAATATCACAGGAATATATGGCAATTTGATCCTCTAGTGGAACATAAACATGCATGCAGTTGTTCAATCATGCAAATTTTGTTAATATCTGAGATTTTGATTTAAATACTACCGCTAAAAGTTGGTGCATTCTCCTGTCAAGAAAGTGACAATCATGTAAATATCGCATTCCTTCTTAGTTACGGTTGCTTCTCTTTCATTCATTCTCTCCTTTGACTTTTGGCTATTTTTACACGAGTTGGAAGTTTTTACCATACAAACATCTATCTGCCAATTTGTTTCGACTTAATATCAATAAAGTGAATAGACTACCATCTCGGCTCATGATTTCATTGCCTGTTTATGGAATTTTAACAGCTGCTGTTACCATCAGTCAATAAATTGCTCGCCATATAGCTTAAGATACTTTGGTAGTGAAGTTACCACCTTCTATAACTAACAATAAATGGTCCGCATACGGCAATTAAAAACAAAAGCAATCCCCTTTTCTGATAAGGAAGATACTGAAATTCCTGACCAACTCTTCATCAAAGGGCTTGCCGGATTCAAGGGAAGCTTCAGGCCTGTAAATTGTTAGAGAACTAAAGTAGTGGAGATATGTGAAGCCAAAATTTTAATTGGCATAACTGATAACGGAATATTATTTATGACAAAGCCCCACCAGAAAAAGGCAAGTTAGGCAATATAGCCGTTCCTCACTAGTGGCATCCAGATAAAATAAAAGGGACTGCAACATATTATACATATTTCATGAAAGAGAAGAACATGTCTTTGATTAAAATAGTCACTGAAGCCACAACAAAAAGTAAAGACAGACCAGCATGAATATGAAAAGGGCAACAACTTGCAAGCAGTTTGTGAAAGACAACATGCATTATTTTAATTTTGTCCACCTGATAATCTCTTTCTGGTGGATCTAAACAAATCCTGAATAGAGACCACCAGTTATTGGGTCCCTCTTCATAATATCTCCTGAACTAAACCATAAGCAACAACTTACCAGTCTTAAAGAGGGCATAGATATTACCAACCTAGCAGTTGGTGTATCGAGAGACAAACTGATAACCAGAAACCTCTAGTTGCCAAGAAAATGGAGAACGTGAAACAAGTCTTCCCATCTACTCAAATTGAAAGTCCATTTTTCTGGTAACATTGACCTCTTTTCTGACATCCAACGAGAGGAAATTTAACTCCAAATATAATAAAGCTACAAGAAACTAGTAAAGTAATAGCTCCAGCACTTGCAACTCGGAGAGAAAAAGGACACCTTTGTTTCAGTTGCAGTAGCAATATATCATAAGATCATATATTCCAGATTGAGGAACGTCACATCTTTGACTAAGTTAATTAGACAAACAGAAAGTAATTTCAAATAAATAAATACCAGAATTTGTAGGACTACAAAAATCTGTTTGGTGATGAGAGTAGAGGGGCATTTTCATCTTATCTTTCTATAAGCTAAACATAGGATAACAATCATTCAAGAAAAAGACATCAATGGCCAGTTCAAGAATGCCATTAAAATAACATATCCAGTTCCTGCGTTATGGAAATATAGCAGCACAAGCAGCAAGTAAATATTTATGGAAATTTCACTTTATGCAGCCTATTCCTAGAACCTATCAAACAGGTGTCACATGCCATTCATTCAGGTAATGTCCAAGGAGGGTTATCAAAAGTTCCCAAAGGACAAAGCTTCAGCTTCGGGTTGAGGACATATAACTCTTATCCGTAGTGGCTGGTGAATTTAAAGAGGCTTCAGGACTGACAAAATTCCAGACAACCTACAGCTAACAAAAGCTGTAATCTACTAAGTGTTTGCCAGGCATGTATGGACCAGCAATGCATATGCGAAATGCCTCTTTTTATTTTATCACGTTTCCTGAATACACCTGTGACATTTTAAATCTTTCTTTTGGTATTATACAGATCACTCATCACAAGAACGAATCTCAGATCTTCACGAAAAATGGTGCACTGGAATAAAACCATTATGTTTCCTTTACAGGTTTGAGGAGAGAACATATTCGGAATTGTAGCAATGAATGTGCAATTTATGAACTGTAGAGTATATTGCAGTAGGAAGAACTTACAGCAGTTAGTACAGCTCGAACTTTTGCATTGTCCTTGTATTGATCTTTGGTTGCAATACACCAGCAATGGTTTGGTAATAATTAGACAACACAGAATAGAACTCAATAGCATCTAACTATAAACATAATGTTCATCTATGTACCGATACAACTAATAAAGACAACATATCAAGGCAAGCACCTTAGGGGCACTATTTTCTCCCATATTTTGCTATATAGCATGTCCCACAGAATAATTATGAAAAAGGATAAGTAAAAAATTAAAGACCACGGGGCAGCCAAATTATAAATTACTGACCCTGAATTTCATTCTCCTTCCCTTCACAATTTGTCAGTGGTTGAAATATGCCCTCATCTGTTTTCCTTTTAAAGCCACATATCATTGCTAAAATGGTCATGTAAGGTCAGCATACTGGAGCATCAGCTGCACAAAAATAATTGAATTAATGACAAATGATCATGAAAACTAATAAATTCCAAACACAGAAATCAGCATAACACCAAATTCAAAATGGGTAGCAAAACAAGACAATTTGCTTACCAGATGTTCAAAGTAATTTGCATGTCAGAGCTTCAACTCAAACTTGCATGATAATGTTTTCAAAATCAGCCATATGAGTGCCTAAGTTAATGCAGAGATATTGATGCTCTATACTGACTGGGGCTGAAGATAATCATGGTCTTTCATATTTATTTGCAAACTCTTTCAGTAACAATTGCTGCCGAAATGCTAAATACTTATCTACACTCGTTCCAGCCCAGTTCTGACAGAAACATTCATCAGTTGGAACTAGTGAACTCAGAGGAAAAGGCCCCTTTGGAGCTTTTTTCAAGAAAACCAAGAATCTATGTCGAGGGCGAATTCTCTGTTTCAAAGACAAGCTCAAGTACATAGGGTATTTAGTCAAGGACTGCACTTCATTTTGAAGCTCATTGATCAAGTACATATATTTTGGTTTTAGATTGTCCTCCAGGGACAGAGAGAATACCTGAATAACATAGAAAATAACATGATTCAACAGAAAGGGGGAAAAATGATAAAACAAAATACGGAAAAGCAAAGTATAGTCCAATCTCTCATGGTAACATGTCGGGAACATCGCATTGGCTTCATCCTTTTGGTAACTACCCGGAGGACTTACCACAAGAGTATATAAATGTACAAGCTTGCTAAATCAAAAAATAAAAACATTGGGGAAATAAACTACTTTCGAAACTCACAGGAAGAGGAATTTCAGTATGAGTAGCAATAAAGCAAATTTGTAGCAAGTAAATTTAACCTGGGCAAGGCTAGTCAAGACTTTCAAGATGTCTGAATTGCACATCCCAATATTCCGCAGGAAATTGATCCTAGGCAATAACCCGTTGTCTATGCTGTAATGTAGAAGTTGGGGATGTTTCATTACCATCTTTACTACACTATCCCTGGATGCTCCCAGCTCCTTTGAAAGAAAAATATAGCGAACATTCCATGCTATGTCTATTCGTTGAACCAGGATTTGGGGACTCAGTTGCACAACTTTTCCTACACTCTTTTCATCAATGCCAACCTCTTCCACCAAATATCTGACAGTTGGTTTCAATGAATTTTCAATGCTGTACGAAAATAGGGAAGGAGCAGTAGCAATTATCTGTCCAATTTTGGAGGATGGAATGCCTAAACCTGTCAAAAATGCCACATGGGACTTCAAATTGTTCTCGACTGTATATTCCAGAATTTGTGGCTGCCTCAGAAGAATTTTTCTGATATCTTTGTGCCTGACACCAGCACTCAATAGATACTCCAACCTTTCCTGTGCAGAATATACATTTATTTGGAGGGCTGGCACGTGCCTCTGGTACATGTGTTTAAAATCTGTTTCCTTAAGCCCAAATGTGCTTAAATAATCAAGAAGAGGGATCCATCTGTTATCTAGATCAATTTGTTCATATAAACCTTCATATTTACTAGTAGGTTTCCTTGCAACAAGCTGCATGAAAAAAATTTTATGAGCACTTTTTGCAGCAATAGAACAATTTAAACAATGAATATCAGCTCATAATGCACCTTTCTTTTGTCTTCAATATCCAAAGAATCAGCCTCTTTCTTTTTGTTTTTTACAGGGTAAGAATTTCCACGCTTTCCTTGGGTGCTCCTGCCAGCATTTGTACTCATATGTCCATGGCTGCCTGAAACAACAATTTCTTGCATCAGAAATTCTCCCAGTTGTCATCAAACCTTGTCAAAACTTCAGAGCATACCCTCTTTTGCATTTAATTTTCTTTTAGACTCAAATGTCTTGCCATCAACTTCAAATTCTACTGGTTCTGCAAATCCGTCCTGAGGATGTATCACAATGCTTAAATGCAGTTTAAACAGAGCACAAAAATGGAAATAAATAATAGGAACATGATAAATGCATAGCTAATAACAACTAAAACAACCACCCACCAACTTGAAAAGTAGTGAAATTGAGAAACAAAAGGTTTTTTTAAAAAAAAAAAGAGCAATCCAGAAAAAAAGGCATACTAAGATTATCCAAAACGTTGCAGAAACATAAAGTAGTATCCATGTACGCTAACACACATGCTAATAGATCCATGCTCAATCCGAGTAAACCCTTGCCAACGAGTTAGCAATGTATTAGCTACAGAAAACGCTACGGTAAAAAATCTAATCTATCAAGACCCAACCCGACAATCTTGAGAAAGTTCTCAGATATAACATAAAACAAGAAATTTATAGTATCCTACCTATTTACTTACAAGCTCGTACAAGCCAACTTTGCCAACATCAAATACGCTATAAGAGAAGTTAAAGACAATTTCTCATCCATCGAACCGGAAATTCAAAGAAGAAAACGAAAAAACAATAAGTAATTTGTTCGTCACAATAATATATAGCCCCTTTCCTATGCTATACCACACATAGAAGTCATAATTCTTGTAAGCGACTCCCAGTTTCAGTAGGCAGCCACTAAACGCTATTGGGAAGCTTACTGAACACTGTCACGTCTATCAGTACTTAGAAACAAAATTCAGAAACCCTTGTGGAAGAGAAGATAAATTCAACCCTTTACTGAAAAAGAAATGGATATGAGTTCATGGAGTGATTATATTGAAATTAAACAAAAAAGGTGTTCTATTTTAGAGCAAAGAATCCTTGAACTCACGTTCAACAGCCAATCATCCTCTAGCAAGCCATCATATTCCTCCTCTTCGTCTTCTTCGTCCTCCTCTTCCTCATTTTCATAGGGGTCGCCGTAACGTGACTTACGGTTTGGCTTCAAAATATAAGCATTGGAGTGAGTGGATAAGACCACAACTCTACTCTTTTCTCCTCCTCTCCCCAGCCTATTATCACTACCCACTAATCCAGTTCGTGGTTGTGATAGAATTGGGGAATGAAAGTGAAGAATAGTGTTCAATGAGTAGAGAGAGGAAGAAACTGCCATGTCCAGAGAAGAAGGGAGATACTTGAGAGAGATGATAGGGTAGAGTGAGAAAAACAGGGATGTAGAATATTCCCATGAGCCCTAAACCACTAGATTTATATTGTCAACGTAATATTGTATGAATGATTAATATTCCCATAAGCCCTAAACCACTAGATTTATACTGTCAACATAAATATCGTATGAATGATTCTTTCTCCCTAATGAATGACAGTGACAAGTTTTAGGTTTCCCCTTTCTTGAAGAGAAGTTGAATGGATAAAAAGCAAAGAACTTTGCTGCTAACAATCGTAATTTGTATTAACTAGAGGGACCAAGAAATCTGTTGCTTTATTCTATGCTGTAAATTTGTTAAATTTAAGGAAGGAAGTAAGCAAATGATAGAAAGAAACTTGTGTGGAAGGCATCGAACCAGCCATCCCAAACAAATTAGATGTGGCTCACGAAAGTAGGAAGATCTTCTTCACCTTCTACTCAGATTTTCAACAAAATTTCAAGTGTTATCCATCAAGGGTCATGGTTTCATCAGAAAAAGGAATAGCAGCCATCAGTGATGTTTCTGATGCAGCTTATCCCAATCAAGTTGTTGTAGGAGTAAGAATTTATTATCACGTGTTCTCCAACTTGAGGTTCTTATTATACGATCTACGCTTGGTTCTTTTCAAGTAAGTGCTTTTGCTATCCAACGCTCCTCAACCAATTGACGACTCGTATCTATTTTGCTGTACGCTTAAACGGTCGTTTGATTGCTTGATAAACCATTTCTGTATTTAAGGATGGCAATTTTAGCCCGAATTGGCGGGCTGCGGGTTGGGCCGAATCGGTCAGTTGATAGGCCGAGCTACAGGCCGGCCAATTCTAACTCGCTCAGGTCACAGGTTGATCCGCGGCCCGCCATGACCCATTGTCATGCCTATTTGTGTTCTATGTTGTGGGCAACAGCCCAAGTCACACAACATTTTTTTATTGTTATTATTATTATCTCTACTAACAGTTAGTTTCATTATAAATCCTACATGAAAAATATATTGTACAAAGAAAAATAAACATAAATTATATAATTATATATGATATGGTGTTAAACTCAAAATCAATTTCTTGAAAAATATACGTTGAACATATGAAGTCACTAAAATTATGTAAATATTGAAATATAATTAATAAAAAATTTTATATGTATGTTAATTCATTATATTCTCATGTCCAATGAAAAATATGTGTTGATATTATTTATTATGTTATAACAATTGATTCTATAATATACTTTATTTGTATGAAATATTTTGTATATGAATCAAAAGGTATCTCAAACAAATAAGAGATTGACCTTTTTATATGAAACATACCTCTAATATTTATAATAACACGAAACATTTTGTTATTGTTATTATTATTGTTGATGTTTGCCTTCGCGTCAAAAGGCTATAATGACATTCCAACCAAGCTTCTTAATAAAAACATGGCCTAGTTGAGTAACTGGGGAACATTCATCACAAATGTTTGCCTTCGCATCAAAAGACTAGGTTCATGCTAATAAAATTAACAAAAATAGTGTGTTGTTTAATAAATCCTATTGATCTTATGAATAGCATGATTTCTTATGAAAAACCACTTAAGGATAGTTACAATTTTGATTGACTGAATAATTATCAATGTGTGTGTGTAAGTGATAAGAGTAAATGAGTTTGACATTAAAGTCTTGATTAGTATGCATATTCCCGAAGTACCTAGACACAAATTTCATAAGATAATAAGTGAGAACAACTTGAAGGATCATGTTTGTAGTTAAATTTGTTCCGTGAAGTTTAATGTCATTGTACCATTATTGCATATGTGTATGTATTGTGTTTTGGTGTGTTTTGTTTTGCTTATTTTGTCTTTGCTTGAGGACAAACAAAATTTGAAGTGTGGGGATGTTGATAGGGGTAGATTACATAATCTTTAGTAGGTAGTTTAGTATGTGTTTAGTTGTTAAATTGAATGATTAGTGCATGTTTAGATTATGATTGTGTCATTTAGTTAGATATTTGTGTTTCGAGTGTTTTATGGGTTAGAGCATGCTATTGATCTTAAATTTTGTATATTTGAGATGCCTTGATGTATTTGTTAGTGTTTGAGATCAGATATCGAAGAACGGAGAAGATTTGGAGAAAGCTCGACGGAAGATCCAGGCCCACAATCGTGGCATATGTGTATGTGTTGTGTTTCCATATGTTTTGTTTTGCTTATGGATCACAATCGTGACTTGTGCGATAGTAGATGTGGATCAGCTTCGAAAACTCAACTTTGCGGGATTATTTTGG
>JANQAP020000140.1:1178467-1199306 GCA_026874005.2 Erythroxylum coriaceum
CTTCTCTTCTTCTATTTCTTTCTAAATTTTCTTCTCTCTTTCTTTCTTTCTTCCTTACTATACACGACTCTCCTCTCTTCTTTCTCTAGTTTCTTCTAAGTTCTTCTTTTCTTTCTTAACCTCACGAACACGTCTCTTTCTTTCTTACTATTATTATTATTATTTTCCAGCACCTCACTCATGCATCCCTTCATTTATTCTTCTCTTATTAATCTAAAAAAACTCTTATATTCCAAACTTACCCTTCCATATTTAATCTAATGCCTTATAACTCCTTGACTTAATTCTAACACTTCCATTTATTCCATGCAACCATATGTAATTAAATAATAATAATAATAATAATATTCATAAACTCTATAAATTTCTAGATTAAAAAATTCTATTTTTTACTCATGACTAAACGTCAACATATCCTCATTTAATAATTCTAACTTCTGAGAAAAGTTCGGGGTCCAACACAAACATAAGAATCTCAAGTGAGAACCTCTTTGCGCCCAAGAAAAGGTCAAGTGAATCTATTCGGTGCCTCTTGTCATCAGCCATTTTGTGGAAACGGTGGATCAAAACAATGAGATTATGGGTTCTACAACGGGTATTAAGGCATAGACTGCAATAGGTAGTGTTTGGAAAATTAAATTGCGGTTAAAAGTTAGAACTAAGAGCAAAATTCAAGCTTGAAGGATAAATTAGCAAGCTAGGTTGAATTTTTTTTCTTAGGGTTCTTAATTGTAAAATTAGGGATTTAATTTAGGTTGAATCAGAATAGGGAAATTGAATTATGGCTCAAGAGTTGGTGATAGGAAAAGAATAGTTCTTTCAGAGAAACTGTAGGATAATTTACGCCTAAAATTACGTAAAAATTCAAGCTAGATATTTTACGTGTTTCTTGCTCTTTGTTTCAAATTTATGTTTTGATTGAGTGTCACAAGGACTTATTGCTTTGAAAACTTGGTTTAATTCAATTTTCCTGTAGTTATTTTAGGATATTGGAGGATGTGACATCCAAAAGCAGGAAATCTGTGAGGCAGTGGAGTTGCCACTTACTCACCATGAGCATTACAAGCAAATTGGTATATACCCATCTCATAGTGTACTGCTCTATGGTCTTCTTACTATTGGGAAAACTATACAGGCCAAGGGTATCACAATTTGTTGAGTAAGTTTTACTTCATATAAATCCTTCAATATTCTACAAGTATACTAATTGTAAGCTTGTAGTAATTAAGGTATCGATCCCACAAGGAATTAGCTAAAATTAAATGAACCTAACTTTGTCTAAGGTTGTGAAATATGATTTGAGTGAAAACAAAATTCAGAAATTAAAACAATAAAATAAAATTGAGCACTTAACTACTTAAATAATTGAGTTGTCATAATAAAACAAGGATAATCAAGTATGAAAGTCTAAGACTCGTTTTATCATCAATTTTCTCGCTTAACTATTTTTTATTCAATTAGGTGTCCATCCTAGATTTTCGAAGGGTTTGATTATTCTCACTTAAGACCTAATTAGTTAACCCTGATTAATTAACTCTAATTGATTATGAAATTCTAGATTTGCAATCTCTCAATTCACAAAATAGCCTAACGTTTTAAGTGATTTATCAGATAATCAAGTTTTCATACAAGATCTCTTTCATATGATTATCAATTTGATTTTTGTGTGACTTATTAGGTCATTAACTCTCATTAGCCAACCTAATCATATTACTTTCGACTCACTCTCTCGATTTATTGTCAAAATATAAGCAACCAGAACCATCACAATAAGATTGTATTGAAATAAAAAATGATCAAGTCACAAAATAAGTCAAGAACAAATCCTAATATGAAATTAAGGCATAATAAATGTATATAACATCTTCAATCTCAGTTCATACATCAAGCTTAAAGAAATTAAACAAAGGAAGAAGAAAGAACTTGAGTTGGACTAGTCTGGAAAATTCTGGAACAGCTGATGCTCCCAATGCTCCCTTCTTGATCTTCCTTTCTTTTTCCCCAATTTGGTAAGATAGAGGCTATTCTTTTTGGTCTCTTAATGTTCTTGTATAGAAAATTTAGGACTTAGGTTAAGTTTAGGGCTTATCTAGGTCGCTTTGTTCCAAAAATGCCCCCTAAACATCAAAACAGATGGAAAATCTCATATCTGGCGAGTGTCTATCACAATCGTGACTAATATCCCCCTTTTAAAGAAGTTTTATCATTTTAGTGAGTCTATTCACTATCTGGTTGTTTGTCTGGCCATCTATATAGACACATAGATAAACCAATTCCCTCCTATGGTTGACCAGTATCCCCATATCTGACATTCCTTTTTCTTTCCAATAAAGTTTAAAAGGAGTTTCATCGCTTCTCTGGTTGATCAATGTCCCATTATCTAAGAAACTTCTCATTCTAATGAGTTTGTAACTTGTATGGTCATCCATACACTAACACTAGTTAACCAATCGATTCATATAGTCACCAGTCCTCCTAGTTTAGTCTCTCCTCCACCTCTTTTCTTCTATTATCATATTTTATATATTTAAAACTCCTAAACAATTGTTTAAAAAGAACACCATACTATTATAACTAGCGACCCTCTTCAATTTTCCTCTTTTTGTTAAAGATCATTAAAATTCATATTTTCTTTAAATAAGCACCTAAACTTTAGGATTGTTTAATGATGTTTATGTCTTTGAAATAACTTCCATAAATTACATGATTCATTTCTAGTTTTTTTTCATTAAGTGTGATTGCATCATATTTGTCATTCTATAATTTCAAATTTGACTACTCTATTATACCATTATTTTTAAAGTTTTATAGCTCTCAAAATTATATATTTTTTAAATTGATTGTTGAATATAAAATTATGCTTTTATCTTTCACGCTTCTAGTTTTTGTTAAAACTTTCCCTTATTGCTTTAGTTTAATCTTTCAATTCAAGGATTCTTCAAAATTAGACATAATTAGGGATAATTCTTTCAAAATTGAGCAATTACTTTGACTCTTTAAATGTTCAATAGCCTCCTTTCTCGAATAAACTTACTAATCTCAATCAAAATCATTTTGATCTTTTAACCAAGTTAGTTTGATGCATGATAATATATATTAAGTGTTTTGGGATAAATAATTTTTTATGATTTCAAAAAGAGGGAGAAAGAGAAGTGATATTAAATTTAGGGGGATTGATGAACCTCAAGGGGAGCACTGTTTTATTGTGTTCTTTTTTGTATTTCTTACACTTTATATGATATGTTTAAATATATTTATATTATCTACATATGTGGATCGCTCTTTGATATTGAATATCTGTTTTGTTCTTGATATTGAATTATGTTTTTTATATTATATTTTATGTATGAATTAAGAGGAGCTAATAATTATCTTGGTAGTTGTTTGTGTGCTTAATTTTAGGGTTAATTACTAAAAAAGCCCAAACTTTTATCAAATTTTCAATTATAGCCCGAACTTTAAAAAGTAGCAATAAAATGTCCAAACTTTCAATTTATTTTCAATTCTAGCTCAAACTTCAAAACGTGATAATGAAATGCTCAAACTTTCAATTTTCTTCAATTTTAGCCTGACGTTATCTATTGTTCTCCCAATGCCCTTAGCCTTTTATTTTCTGTTTGTTTTTTTGACGCCTCAAACTACTCCCGTATGACAACGTACTGTACTAGTAAGCTTTTTATTTTTAATTCATTCTCCTGATGCCCTTAGTGTGAGGGCATCGGGACTGCGTAATCTGAAAATCGAAGGATGAGAGCATCGAGAGAACAAACTGAAAATAAAGAAAAAACAAAATCAAAGCGTAAGGTCATTGGGGCTATGTAATATGATTTAGGTCATTTTTAAACAATGACGTCATTTTAATTATGTGATTAAATAACGTTGTTTCATTAATCTTCATTTGTTATATTAATTTTGACTGACGTGTATTAATAATTAGGGTTTTTGAAACACGTGTGAAGCCACATCAACAAACTTAATGGAAACATTAACGTCGGGCTAAAATTGAAAAAATTGAAAGTTTGAATATTTTATTGCTACTTTTTGAAGTTTAGGCTAGAATTGAAAAAAAATTGAAAGATTGGGAATTTTATTGCAATTTTTTAAAGTTTGCGCTATAATTGAAAAATTGACGAAAGTTTGAGCTTTTTTTGGGTAATTAACCCTTAATTTTATTATTGCTCCCCATTATCATATATGGTTTTTCATCATCAATAAGGGGTAGATTGTTGAACCAAGGGAGGTTTAGTTGTTGTTTTATGATAACAAAAGCATAATTACTACTTATGATAAGAAAAGCATAATTACTACTAATGAGTTTATTATTTTGATGAAAAGCAACAAAAGAACAAAATAATGTTATAAACTCATAAAGATAGCTCATAAAGTTAGTCAAGAGAAGTTGAAGTTTACTACCATTGAAATGAAGATCAAACCAAGAACTAAAGAAGATAAGGGATTATCAAGATCATTCTTTAGTTTATAATATTAATGGTAATATCATTTGTTAATTTGATGCTCTAAAAAGCTCACCATGCATAAATATTTCATTTCACTTTATTACATAAGTCTTACAGTCATCAAGAGGCGTTAAAGCTTTTGATTCTAATAGAAAAACCTATTTATCTTTCAATCACTCTAAAGGAAACATTTTATGAAGTGTTTAAATCATAATTAGATTAAAAAATTATTTCTGAGAATTTAAATATGTTAAAATCATATTTTTCGATTGATTGGTTAACCTATATAAGTTAGTGGTCAACTAGTATAAGTTATAGTTATTAAATTTGATGTACCGTGAGTTTGTTACAATAATGGTTGATGTATTGGTCAATTAATATATTATATTGATTGACCAATATGCCCATTGGTTGACCAATATTTCAACAACTAGTGAATCTAATGTCTTTATGCATACTAGTCAACCAATATGCTATACTAATCGACTAATGCTCTATATATAATTGTTATAACGACTAGTTCTTGGCTCCAACAGCTAGGAAAGATCACAAAATACTATAAATATGTGCTTTCTCATTTATTTTAATATTAAGAACATTTGGGTATATTTTACAAATATTTATAAGTATTTTTCAATCTTTTTAGCATCATGGCTTCATATTTGTGTGAGTAAGCCTCTTTGAAATTGTAGAATGATAAAGTGAGGTAATTTGAGTTTTAAAATTTGGTTAGGGCATTATATTATTGTACTTGAGGGTGATCCAATTGAGATTGAGGTTCCTCTTCACCTTGAAAGAAAATTGTAAAAAGGGTTCCTCTTTACTAAAAAAGATTGTAAAAAGACTATTTTTCTCCTTAAAAGAAGAATTTTAGTGGAATTCCAAGAAGACTTTTGGAAGTGGACATAGGGAAAGTTTGTTTATTAAATCACTATAAGTTGCTTTGCATTTTTGCTTCCTTATCCTCTTTAAATTATTGCTTAATTTTTATTAATTTATATCAAACAATTTCCTCATCTTTATTTACATTGAGTTATTAATTGAGTATTTTGGTTAGAAAAAATTAATAAATTTTATAAACACTCAATTCAAGAGGGAGATTATCAAAACATAGCCTAAGTGGGAAACAAAATCATAGTATATCAAAATCAATAAGAAGAATTTAAAGTTATTACAATTGTAATAAAAAAAGTCACCTGAAGAAGGATTGTTATTATTTAAATAAAAAAATTCCAGTTTTAAGGAAATTTTAGAAGTACTTCAAATGACGACAATGCTTTGTATTGTGAAACAAAAATAATAATTAAAAGTAGAAAGTCATTACTTGATGTATAAATCTTTAACTTAAGAGCTACTTTTTGTATGACTTCAAGAAAAGAATGATTCCATCATTATAAACCAATCTCAAGAGGATTTATGGACAATTGTGACTATTATTTTTAAAGGTTATTGGTATTGGAATTATCAAACTAAAGATATATGATGATATAACTCGTGATCTTTATAACGTACGACATATGGTAGGCTTGAAGAAGAATTTTTTATTTTTAAGACGACTAGATGATCTTGGGTGTAAAATATAACTTGTCAATAAGATTTTGAAGATAATGGGAAGCATGCCTGTACTTAAGAAGATAGAAAAGATATATGAAAACTTATACAAGTTAAAGGAAGAGACATTACTAAAAGTATAAGCATTAATTGCTTCAAAAAGTCTGCGTAAAAATCTTCAATGTTGTTGGCAGAAACACTTAGGCATATATCTAATTAAGGAATGAAGATCCTTACTAAGCAAAAGTTATACCATGGGTATCACTTCCTTTTTGGAAGCATTGTGTTACAACTAAGCAATATCATATAAAATTTAAGATTTCAAATTCGAAAGGCAATATTATCTTTGAATTGGGTTATTATGATGTATAGTAACCACTAATTTTATCCCTAGGAAAAATAAAGAATTTTGTATCCTTTATTGATGATTATTCAAGATATGTTGGATGTACTATATAAAGAGAAAAATATTTATACTCTTAATCTTCAAATTTTTAAAGCTTATGTTAAACTTGGTTTTGATAAAAATATTGAGTTATTTAAGGATAGATAACAAAGGAGATAATATTGACAATGAATTTGATTTATTTTAGACGTAAGAAGGCACTAAAATACAATTCATTATTGTATAAACTCTTTAAAAAATAGAGTGGATAGGTATATGAACATAACTCAACTAAAAGAATAAGAGCAATATTGAAAGCTACAACCCTAGATATGGGCTTTTGGGTAGAAGCAGTCAATATCACCTATTTTATGGTGAATTTGATTCTTTAACTGCAATTGAGTTGAAGGCACTGACACAGATATGGACTAGAAAGTTAGTGGATCATTATAACATTCATGTACTTGGAAGTCTTATACAGATATATAATATAAATAAATAAAGAAAATTGATAAAAATTAGGAAATGCTTATTTTTAGGATATGTTGATGGAGTGAAGGAGTATCATATATGGGATCTCATTGTCCATAAGGTTATTGTTAACAAGTATGTCACCTTTATACAAGATAAATTACAAATGTAAGAAGATAACACTTTATAAAGAAGTTTAGAGATTGTTATACATAACTTGAGCAAGATACTCAAAAACTAATTAAGTTTGAAGCTCTAAAAGTTCAATAATTAGATCTAATAAAAATACCACCAAATTGGTACTTAATTTATATTGTGGAGGGAAACATAACATACTATCTTTTAATAGAGGATATAGAGCCATTAGTTGATATAGAGCCATTAGTTTTCTAAGAAGTACTTAATAATCTAGATGTCTCTTGATAAATGGGAGTAAGGAAAAAATTAAAGCTTTTTATAAAAGCAAAACTTGGAAACTCGTACCATTACCATAAAGAAAGAAGCTAGTTGATAATAAATAAATCTTCTAAAAATCAAGTAAAATGGTGATGATCAAGTAGAGAGATATTGTACAAGATTGGTAGTGACAAACTAAAAAAGAAGGAAACGACTTTAATAAAATATTTTTTCCTAAGGTTAAAAAACAACAACAACAATAACAACAACAACAACCCAGTGAAAGTCTAATTGATACGTAGGGTTTGAAGAGGTCCAGTAGTACGCAACCTTACTCCTAATTAGTAGAAAGATTGTTTTCGATAGACCCACATGAAATATATATATATATTAAAATAATAAAAATTAAAAATAAGATAAAATAAATGCTATAAATAAAAATATAAAATGTGTATGCATATACATGTGAATGTGCAAAGTAGTAATGTGTAAATATGTATGCTTGCATGTTATAGAAGAGCAATTAAAGTGACCACATCCAGACATTGCCGGGACATCGAGACAATAAGCTATCTGGAGCAAAATATGAGTAACCTAAGATGATCTCACTTTGATTAATTGTTTGTTAAACTATGTATTGACTGTTATGTGATGTGTATGTACTGATTCTAGACATTGAATGTCCAAGGCGTTTGATGGGTGAAAACTATTGGAAGTGCTCATTGTATGTGAATTTGATGGAATAAATGTTCTCAACACTTAAATGTTGAATGCCCGACTTAGGTCCGAAGAAAAATGTGAATGAGAAAGAGAAAGAGAATGTGATTGTGATTGATTGAATACAATGATTCAGTTCATGAGGTGCATTTCATTACATGAATGCATAAAACATAAAGGCAGTTGTGATTATAGTCGCCAGTGAAAAAGAGTTTAAAGCTCAAAATGTGGTAAGAGCCTTTGGCTCACTATGTAAAATGAGCCATGTATTCCCAACCAATAAGGGACAATATTAATGAGCCCGATATCCATAACAGATACGAGACAGTGAAAAAGACACTCTGTCACAACAATGTAATAAACGAACGTGAGTCTCATGAACATTGCATATACATATGAATTCTATGATTTGAATGATTGCAATGTATTGTTGAATTCAGTTGAATGAAAAATGTGAAAACTTATGTACAAAGTGTTTTATGATGCTACACGATGATAAATGAAATGATGTGAATTATGTGATAACCTGAATTGATGTGTTATGTGATATGGGTGAACCATCGAGGATGGTTAACTCATTGAGTTCTCAAAACTCACCAAAATTACAATGTTGACTCTTTAGGTTTAAGATAGATTACATAGCTTCTAAGAGAGTTTAAAAGAGATCTAGTACTACTTTTGGGATAGAAGAAATGGCTCAAAGGTCGATCAACTGGACTAAAGGATTTAGACTCAATTTTTGTTTAATTCCTCATATATGTAGCATGTTTGTAAATAGAGTTGTAGACTCTGATAAGTCATCAATATTGTGTATACATGGATGTTGTATGTAATGCTACATTGTATACTTTATTTTATGAAATGAAATGAGGAAATTTGTGTTTTGGAGATCATGAGATTTATGTTTTAAATTATGATGCCATGAGTTAGTGAAAGTGACATAGTTAGCGCATCGCGTCCTTCGAGCATATGCTCGAATGTCTGATGGATGTTTGGGAACAAATGTCTGATGGAAGTGGGGTGTTACAGGATAAGGTTGACTATTACAAATCTGAATAGTTTTATTGAGCTGCGAGCTGCTTCGATTCAGATTGAGCAGTTACTAAAGGATGAACAAGGAGAGTATAAATACGAGTTTAGGATTAAGAGGTATGGTGAGTTTCAAGCTAACTCTGGTAGGAAATTTAGTAAATGCCAGAATAGATCATCATGATCACAGTCGAGATCGAAGCAGTTAGGGTTTAGACCTAAAGACGATTTTGTTCATTCTAGTGGTGGTAGAGGTCAGGCATTTGGAGGATAAAATTATGGTGGACAAACACAACAGATTCCCAATTATGAATACTGTGGAAAAAGACATGGTGGAGTATGTTGGAAGGCATCGGGAGCTTGTTTGCATTGTGGCTCCTTAGAGCATCAGATTGGAGACTATCCAATAACTTTAGGAACATAGTCTGGAGTGAGAGGAGGATCAGTGATAGAGATGACTATCCAACAGAGCAGATCCAGTAGAGCAGGACAGAGAGGCAAAGGTAGGGGTAAAGCTAATTCAGCAGGTCCTAGTGTTAGGACTAAGGTACGAAGTAACCAACCATAGTCCTAGGCCAGGATCTTTGCTATTATGAGACATGAGGCACAGAATACCCCAGATGTTGTTGCAGGTGTGTTACATGTCTTTAATTTTGAGGCATTTGCAATGTTAGATCCCGAATCTACATATTCCTGAATCTACATATTCATTTATTACCCCACATCTGGCATCTAAATTGCATTGTGAGAGAGAGATGTTAAAATTTGTTTTAGAGGTGAGAGCTCCAGTAGGTAGTACTATAGTGATTGGAGAAGTATGTAGAAGGTGTATTATTCAGGTAGACTAGGCTGAGTTGAAAGCCGATTTGATAGTACTACAGTTTAAAGAGATAAACCTTATTTTAAGTATAAACTAGCTTACTGTTCATAGGGTTGTGATGCATTGTTACACTAAGGAAATTGTTCTTGAATCTCCTACTCAACTAAGGGTGATATTTCGAGGTGTTAGTCAAGCAGTGCTAGCCAGATTGATTTCATCAATGAGCGCTTCTAGATTGATTTGAAGTAGATGTGAGTCCTATTTAGCCTATGTGACTGATACCCGAGTTGAGCAGACATTAAAGGATATTTCTATTGTTAGGAAGTTTCTAGATGTTTTTCCCATTGAATTATCGGGATTACCACTAGATAGGAAAACGAAGTTTACCATTGACCTTGTCCCAGGTACTGCTCGTATATCTATTCCTCCTTATAGGATGGCACCTGTGGAACTTAAAGAACTTAAAACTCAATTGCAGGAGTTGTTAGATAAGGGTTTTATCAAACCCAGTGTGTTACCTTGGGGAGCTCCATTTTGGTTTGTGAAGAAGAAAGATGGTACTTTGAGATTGTGCATTGATTTTAAGCAATTAAATCGGGTGTTATAAAAGAATAAATATCCCCTACCGAGAATAGATGATGTACTTGATCAGTTATAGGGAGCTCAGGTGTTTACTAAACTAGATTTGAGGTCAGGGTATTATCAATTGAAAATAGCAAAAGCTGATGTACCAAAGAGTGCATTCAGAACTAGATATGAACACTTTAAGTTTTTGGGCCTTTTAGATTGACAAATGTTTTGGCTGCTTTTATGGCATTGATGAATAACGTATTCTGACCTTACTTAGATCACTTTGTTATTGTATTATAAACGATATCTTAGTGTATTCGAGGAGTAGAGAGGAACATTCTGAGCATTTGAGGTTAATTTTACAGATAATGAGAGAGAAGCAATTGTACGCCAAGTTTAGTAAATGTAAATTTTGGCTTGATCAGATGGTGTTCTTGGGTCATATAGTGTCTGGATAGGGTATACAGGTAGACCCAAAGAAAGTTGAAGCCGTGATGAAATGGGAAGCGCCTAAATATGTGTAAGAGATTCAGAGTTTTCCTCAGATAGAAGGTTATTACAAGAGGTTTGTTGAGGGGTTCTCATTGATCTCAACCCCTTTGACAAAGCTTCTGAGGAAGAAAGTACCTTTTCGATGGACTGATGAAAGCTTTGATGAGTTAAAACATCAATTAACTACGACACCGATGTTGACTATTCCATCTGGATCTAGATGATATGTTGTATATAATGATGCTTCACACCAACGGTTAGGATGTGTTTTGATGCAGTATAGTAAAGTGATTGCTTATGCTTTGAGACAGTTAAGGCCTCATGAGTTCAGCTATCCAGTTCATGATTTAGAGCTTGCTGCAATAGTATTTACTCCGAAAATTTGGAGACATTATTTATATGGTGAAATGTTTAAGATTTTTACAGATCATCAAAATTTGAGATATTTGTTGAGTCAAAAGGAACTTAATATGAGATAAAAGAAGGGGATTGAGTTGCTTAAAGATTATGATTGCACGATAGAGTACCATCCAGTTAAGGATAATGTTATAGCTGATGCATTAAGCAGAAATTCAATATCAGTGTAGCACAAATTCAAGCATCGAGGTTACCAAATCTAGTTCAACTGAGAGCACTTAATGTTGAGCTAACTTTGGGACAGAATGAAGCATTGTTAGCTACGTTGAACCTTAGACCGGTATTACAAGAAAGGATTATAATAGCTCAAAGCAAAGACCCAGAAGTAGTGAAGGGTGTAGAGAAGTTAAAATAGAATTTGAGTTCTGAGTTTGAGTTGAGAAATAATACATTGTGGTTTAATCAGAGATTATATGTACCAGATATTGATGGTTTGAGAAAGGAAATTTTGGAGGAAGCACACATAGCAACCTATATTATGCATCTTAGTACTACCAAGATGTACAATACTCTGAAACAACGTTTTTGGTAGCCAAGGATGAAGAAGCAAGTGGCTGAGTATGTTGCCAGGTGTTTGACAGGCCAACAAGTTAAGGCAAAGTATCAGGCCCTAGTTAGAAAATTACAATCATTATCTATTCTAGAGTGAAAATGGGAGAGGATTATAATGGATTTTATTATGGGTTTACCGAGAACTTCGAGGCATTATGATGCCATATGGGTCATTGTTGACAGATTAACAAAATCAACTCATTTCTTACCTATTAGGGAGAATAACACATTAGATCTGTTAGCTCGAAGATATGTAAATGAGATAGTGAGGTTACATAGGGTTCCAGTGTCTATTATATTAGATTGAGATCCCAGATTTAATTCTAGATTTTGGGGCAGCCTACAAACGGCGTTGGGTATAAAGTTAAATTTTAGTACAACATTTAATCTTAAGACAGACAGATAGAATGAGAGGACCATTCAGACTATTGAGGATATGCTTAGGACTTATGTTTTAGAGTTTTAAGGAGCATAGGATGAGTATATAGCTCTCATTAAATTTGCATACAATAATCATACTTATAGTAGTATTAGTATGGCTCCATATGAGGTGTTATATGGTAGAAGGTGTCGAGCACCTTTGTACTGGGATGAAGAAGGCCTAAGGACTGTTGAAGGCCCAGAGTTGATTCAAGATACCGTTGATAAGGTAAAATTGATCCGCAGTAGGATTAAGGCGGCTCAAGGTAGACAAAAAAGTTATATAGATCAGCACCGAAGAAATATGGAGTACGAAGTAGGAGACAAAGTATTTTTTAGAGTGTCGCTCTATATCCTTATGAGATTACTGAGGGAGTTAGACCATTGGTTTACAAATTAGCATTACCACTAGAAATGTCTCAGATTCATAATGTCTTTCATGTTAGTATGCTTAGGAGATATCGGTCAGATACAACATATACATCGGCACAGGAGGTTGAGATTGCAACTAATTTAAGTTTTGTAGAGGAACCAGTTAAAATAGATGGATATCAGACTAAGCAATTAAGAAACCGTGTAATTCCTTTGGTTAAAGTTCTTTAAAGAAATCATTCGAGAGAAGAAGCTACGTGGGAAACTGAGGAGAACATGAGAAAATAGTACCCCCATCTATTTGATCAATCCGGTAACAATTTCGAGAAAGAAATTTCCTAAGGAGAGTAGAATTGTAATAGTCAGTTTCCAAAACTACTAAGAGTTAGAGTGTTAGATTACTTAGTCACATGAATTTCATCATATTAGAATGAATTTGGTGCATTTAAGATATGATTTTATGATTTCATTCACATGCTTAATATGAGCATACACACATGAATTTTGATTTAGAAAAATTGCACTCAATTGACAAGTTCCGGGGTATGAAAGTTTCAAAATGATTATGATATGATTGTGCATTTCTAATGTCTTGTATTTTGATTTACCAATAAAAAGAATTGATGGATTACAATTAGAAATTTAGAGTTAATTGTTACAATTAGGAGATTGATGAATTAATATGTACATTTAGCCTAGAAAAAAAATTTCAAGTGGCAAGACAAGTTGACATGTGGAAATTTAGGATGACTAAGCCTATAAAATGAGTGATATATGGTAGTAGACTTGAGTGACAAATGACTTAGAGAATTGAGTGACAAATGGCAGAAAAACTAAATGACATTTGGCACCCTAAAGAGTGGACATGTAGCTGGCTTAGACACCTGACAAGTGTCCTTAAACTCATCTTACAACTACACCATACGATATAGACACTTCCAGAATCATCTTCATTGTATTCTACTGTAACTCTCTTCTTCTTCTCCCTCTCACTGCTGAAACTCACTCCTCCCTCACATCTTGAGTTTCTGCTCTAAATTTTGTCCATTACCACCTCAAAACCTTTGTAAATTTCTTTAGAAAGATAGCTATATTATGTTGTCTTCTTTTTGTCTTTGTTGAAACCCATCCTACTACCTCATTATTCCTGAGATGATCTTGCATGAATATGAGGCAAAGCAAGCTTGATACATTAACGTAGCATTTAAGCTGAACAAGTAAGTGAGGTGCTGATCTATTGTTGCATGTGTTAGTAGAAATTATGATGACTGATTAGGGATAGATTGAATGTGGTATTGGTGTTGAAATTGTGCTAGAAAATGATGAATGAAAACTTTTAAGATGATGTTGTTGCATGATTTAATAACTCTTTGTCATAAAAACAAATTAGTCTGAGATTATAATGTTTTTCTCTCTTATCTATAAATGATTAGATTGAGTTTGATTGGTACTAATTCACAATTAGAAAGAGTAATAAGTAATTAATTCAAGTAACATCATAAAATTATATCAGGATGAAATATAAATTCAATAAAAGACACACAATTTAACTTGTACTGAGTATTTCAAGGATACTATCCATAATAAAAATTTAAACTTACTAAAAAAATCACTATATATTATTCTAATATTTAAAAAACACTTGCATAAAGTTTTAGAGAAATTGCTGGCAGCTATAGAAGTACTACATGTGGGGCAAAATAGTAACAAAGAAGTTGGGTTATTATGATCATTTTGGAATAAAGATAAATCACACTAACAAAAGCTTTATTAACTTACCTGACACAATCTAAATAGTTATCTACGACCCATCCACATGGAAAAAAGTCACCGGTTCAACTCATTTTATCTTTTTCTTTCTTTTGGTAAATTCAACACAATTTGTTATTGAAGTATTAGTGAATGTCATAGTATGTAGAACACTATTCAATCACATCAATAACTAGACGAGTATTTGTGCCCAAGTTTTGCAGTTTTTAAGAGATTATCAGGAAGGAGGCAACACGGTTGGAATCACACAATCCAGCGAAGTCAAACACGAAAACTGTAAAATGGTGCTTCCATTTGAATCCACACAGCATCATTCACTTTGGTGCTTCCGTTTGAAATGTCAGTGTATAACACCAATAGCATAATTTAAAAACTTAGAAAAAAGAGAGTTAATGGATTTCAGTAGTCCAGCGTCTCACATCCTCAATCGCACCAGTTTGAATTCCCGATAGAATTGAATAAATTTGGTGCGAGACCGACTCCACTCCCGTGCTGTATTCAATTCTATAAAACAAACATGAATGTTTTCACTGGTTAATTAAAGCTGGAAGGAACCCAATAATAGATATTGCTTAATTCAAACATATTAGGATCTTTTTGGTCACTCGTTATGTTGTTAAAGTTGTTCACTTAATGAATTTTGATAAATGAAGTGTTAGCAGATTACCGTTTGTCTTGGTATGTAACACTGCTTACAGGAGCAACAAGTACAGCAGTCCCAGTGCAGAAAACTTCGTCAGCATTCATCAATTCATCTATCGGTATAGCACGCTCTTCGACCTGTTTACTCGCAATGTTTTAAACTATGATCTTATTTCAGCAATAACAGTTCAGATTTTACCTTGTAACCAATATCACGAGCAATCTCTATGACGCTTTTTCTTGTGATCCCTGAAAGTATAGTCCCATTTGTAGCGGGAGTAGAAATAACGTCACCCTAAGCAGGAAAAATATAACATCAGGCACAAGGTCAATTTGAATCCAAAATTGGTCATTCTCTCCTGTTGTTCCTTAAGCCCTGGCAAGTCCCTTCTTCCACTCTGTTACTAATATATCCATTTTATTGCATCCTGATATGTAGTAACTAATATATTATGTTTCTGATCAGTGTGGTGCTTATGAAGTATAGACATTAGTTCTCTTTCTATTCCCTTCTTGGATCTAGTGAAAGCTAAAATATGTCTGGACATTACTTCAGAATCAAGACCGAAACTGAATGTTTTCAGACAATACCTTCACGAGAAAAGTGTTAGAACAATTTCCCTCTCCCAAATATTTGTTTTCCCAAGAGTCAATGTACAAGATATCTGTAAATCCCATGCTTCTTGCTCTACCTGTTGCTTTTAAACCCTACAAAGTGCAAACTACAAGAGTAAGACCAACTTAGAATATTGAAATAGAATTGTATTAAAGATCGTTCTATACAGTATTCACTAACTTGGGCATAGTTGCCTATTGCTTTCACACCTCCAGTTCCACCACGAGCAGAGCGATGATATTCCTCCTCAACATACAAGTTCAATGGTATGCCACTCTGTGTAGGCATGAAGTGTATACAAGGGTTTTCACTCAGGAAAAGTTGACATAGTTAATATTGACTAGAATATACCCAGACCTTGAAATAATTGTCAACTGCTGACGCATATATGAGGAACGTGTACGCAGGCGCTGGTGCGAAACCCAATACAGGACCACTTCCCATGAGCAAGGCCCTAAGGTACAAAGACCCTTTGCCTGGAGGAGGAACCTGTTCAAAACGTGACAAAAAGTGGGTTTGGCTTATGTCTACTTTTGCTCAGGAACATGTGAGATTATCAGAGATAATTACCCAACGATTGTTAGCAATGACAGTTTGTTTCACTGCATCAACAAATTGGTCAATCGAGGGAGAAGGCATGCACATTCTGTCAGCACCAATCTTCATTCGGATAGCATTTTGATCAGGACGGAAGACAAGAAGGTTTCCATTTGCTTTTCTGCAGGCTTTTACGCCTTCAAGCAGTCCCTGAAAGAAATAAATTAAGAGGCTGCTTGCTTGTAAGTTTGTCTTGTCAGTTGATAATTCTTAACAAGCATATCAATTAATGGAACGAAAGGGTATATCGTGATCTAAGCAGTAATTGAAGTGGAAGGAGAAAGAAATGAATGTAGCTTTTGCCTGTCCATAATTTAAGACCCCTGCAAGGGGACTCAATTCAATGGTCTTGTGGCGCGTAACCTGTCCCTGCTCGAAATTCCCGTCTCGAGAGCATGGCATCGTGTACATGTAGCCAGCTATCACGCGGCCAAACCCAAGATTGTCCCAATCCACATCAGCATACTCATCGATATCACTATCACCCACACCAAGCCAAAAATCGAATTATGGACAAGATTATCACATCTTTCACTAACAGATTAACTTTTCTTAATCTAAAAAACCAGATGAAAAAACGAAAAAATAGTTTCTTTTTTTTCTCTCTGGGATCGCATAATATATAGAAATCTACAATATTAAAAGAAAAAAAAAACTGACTTTATATTGTATAAAATAAACAGCAGTTTCGTGGGAAATTACCTGGCGGTAGATAATCTGCTTTCTTGTTGCAGAGAAGATGCACCGCGAAAATTGCAGCAAAAGTAAGCTCCATACTGAAAACATGCTAACGTAACATGAGCGGCTACTGGTCGAGACATCATTGAGGGAATGCATGTATTCTATGCTTAAACAGAGAAACCCTAAAGGACCTACCTTTGATGAACATGAGCCAACTGTCAGAGTTTGAACCAGATTACCAACATACGAGCTTCGTCGAATCATTGTCGCCACCGTTGTTGGTTTCCTTGCTGCAACTAATCTAGTAAAGCAACTAATGTCGGTTGCCAGCACTGGAGGAATTATTACTCACAGTATACCACGCGACGCCTATTAAATTTTGATCGAGGGGAACTATAGAAATAAAAATAAAATGTTAAAAATGTCTGAAAAGGTAAGCCTCGAACGATAAGAGAGCACGTTTTTAATTAACTTCGAGGATTTATACTTTATAATATCCTGCCATAATAAAACGCTAAGTGTGTTAAAAGTTCAATATATTAAACAATGACATAAAAAGAATAAAAATAATTTATATAAAATTTCGAGTGTCCATTTATACAACACATTTATTGTGAGAATAATCAGAAATCATGGAGAGAATATTTTTTTGTAATTAAATACTTACCATATTTAGCATACAATGATCCCTATACCAATGTACATTCTGTAAAATTACAATTAATTCAATAGAAATGAAATCTTCATTCTCCCTAAAACTTCTATTACCATTTTGAGATGGTATCAGAGCAGTGTTTAGGGTCTTGGACCTCTAATTTTCTATTGGTCATCATTTACCATTACCAGCCTCATCGACCAAATACCTTTCTCGGCCTTTTCTTCTCAGAACACAATCATCACTGAAGAGTTTTGTGCAGTCTGTTCAAAATGTCCGAAACTCCCAAAACTGGCAGTTTTTCATCAGAATCAGGAAGTACACAGGGTTCTCATGATCTTGCAGCCCAACTAATTGATCTTCTCAGAAACAACCTGAGCAACACAAAAACACAGCAAGTCAGAACAATCAATCCAATTCAGAAAACCTCAATATTGGAGTGAAATTAAATGCCAGTAATTATCCCCTGTGGTCTCGCTTAATGCGAGTGGCAGTAGCTGGACGTAACAGAATCAGTCACATCTCCGGAGTGCCACCACCGCCGGCGAGAGGAGATCCAGAATTTATTAACTGGGAACAACAAGATCTCTGTGTGTTTTCCTGGGTCATTCAAAATATAGAGACTAATCTGGTAAGTAATGTGGCTGCTTATCCAAATACAAAAGCATTGTGGGATGCTCTGGAGATGACTTATGGAAGTGGGGGTGACTCGTTTCAAATTTTCGAATTACATGTTAAGGCAAATGAACAAAAACAGGGGAACCTGTCGTTGGAGAAATACTTTGACACGCTCCTCGGAATATGACAGGAGATCGATCGCCGCCACCCAAATCCAATGGAGTCCACAAATGACATAGCCATATACAATAGAGAGAGACAGGAAACTAGGCTATTTCAATTCCTAGCCGAGTTGGACGGAAAGTATGAGACAGTGCGTAGAGAACTCCTCAAAGAGGAACCATTACCCACGGTTGAAAGAGCATATGCTCAAGTCCAGCGAGAGGCGGCATGCATCGGAATTCTTAATCCGGCAAAGGAAGAAGAACATTCAACCCTTGGAAGTGGGTTAATTGCTAAAGGCCAGCCAACGCAAGGAGACAGTGACGATACCAGTGCGGCTCACGCTGTTAAGGGACACAATCGATTCCGGTCAGACAGTGCCGAAAAGCCGACGAAAGCATCACTCCGGGAGGACAAATCAAAGTTACATTGCACTCATTATGGTATGAATCGCCACACAAAAGAAAATTGTTTCAGACTTGTTGGGTATCCTGATTGGTGGGAAGATGGACACAAGAAGGGGTTTATTGGTAGGGGAAAGCCAGCCACCGCTGCTGGCAACCTGGAGGCCACCAGCGACAGCAACGGTCACCAGCGGCGGCAGCGCGCTTGGAGCAACCAGATCGGGAGAGGAAAGTTTCGTGGCTGCTGCAGCTGGACAGAAAATGAAGAGGGCTGGTGTCTAAACCCTAGGCACTTTAGTCCCCCGGTTTTACAATTGCTGGAATCAGTCCCTGGGGATTCTTGTGCTAACCAATTAAGTGCAGGAAGCTTTAAAAAAAGGCAATTGAGTTCCTGCTTAGATGATATTTCTCAATCTCGGCCCCAGAGTATCATCAAAGGTCGAAAGAGCCCAGAAATGACCAAAAATGACCAATTGACATCTATGTGTTGTGCAGTTAATGATCCAACTTTGCAGAAAAGCTCAGAATGGATTTTCGACTGTGGTGCAACTGACACGATGACCCACGATATTAGGGACATTGTTACTTAGTCTACACCACGGAAGATTCGGGTTCAAACAGCAAATGGTGGTTTCTCACCTGTAATGGGTGCAGGCACTATCGAAATTTCTCTGAGTCTTAAAGTCTCAAATTGTCTTTATGTTCCTACATTATCCTGTAAATTATTGTCAATTAGTCATGTCACAAAGGAGCTGAATTGTATTGTGCTAATGTATCCCAATTGTTGTGTTCTTCAGGATATCCAGACGAAGGAGATAATTGGGCGTGGAATTGAGCGGAATGGGCTCTACTACATGGATGAGGTGGCTCAACAGGGGACTGCGCTACTGGCTCACGGGACGGTGGACCGACATATCTGGTTGTGGCATTGCCGATTGGGACACCCATCTCCTGGTTATCTTAACCTTTTATTTCCCAATTTCAAACATAATAATTCAGTTCCTTGTGAAACATGCATTTTTGCAAAAAGTCATAGGACTACTTTTCAACCGACTAATACTCGAGTAGATTCGGCATTTACTTTGATACATTCAGATGTTTGGGGGCCTCTCCCAGATTCAAATAATAGTAAGTTTCGATATTTCTTGCTATTCATTGATGATTATTCCCGGATGACTTGGGTTTATTTTTTGAAAAGTAAATCTGAAGTCCCAGCAAAATTTGTGTTGTTTTACAACCTAGTGCAAACTCAATTCCAGAAACAAATTCGTATTCTTCGCTCTGATAACGGCGGAGAGTATGTCAACCATACCATGACCCAGTTTTTCCAACAAAATGGACTTGTACATCAAACTACTTGTCCAAACTCTCCCCAACAAAATGGTGTTGCGGAAAGAAAAAACAGAATTATCCTAGAAATCACCAGAGCCCTCATGCTTGAAGCACATGTACCCAAAACCTTTTGGCCTGAAGCCGTAGCCACAGCCACATACTTACTCAATCGCCTACCCACAAAAATCCTGAACTTCCAAACACCGATCCAAACACTATCCATACAAACCAAAATTCCGCCAGCCCTCACTCTTACACCATGAGTGTTTGGGTGTTCCGTCTTTGTCCATATCCCTAAAACAGACAGAACCAAATTCGACCCATGTGTTGTGAAATGTGTCTTCGTGGGGTATGGTTCGAACCAGAAAGGATACAAATGTTATGATCCAGTTACTCGGCGCATGTATACTACTCTGGATTGTAACTTCATTGAGACGGAGTACTATTATTCATCCCAGCTTAGTGGTCAGGGGGAGGAAGACACAGATTCAGATCCTCTAAGCTGGGGGTGGAAGTCAAACCATATCTTGCCCAACACTGTTCCAACAGAGCCAGATAACAATCGCACAGAGCCTGCTTCAAACACTGTGGAAAAGCCCATCGAGCCCAGCTACACGACTGAAGTCCCTTTATCTGAATCTCCTGAGGTAATCATTTCTCCCAATGTAATAGATCCAGTTGATTCCGCTATAGATTCTGCTAACATTGACAGG
>JANQAP020000140.1:1394495-1411954 GCA_026874005.2 Erythroxylum coriaceum
TTGGATTGTTTGAGTTTTGTTTTCATTATATTGAGTAGCTGAAATCCCTAAGTAGGGTTAGGGATGTAGTTTACGATAAAAATTTCAATTATCAATAGATAATGAATTATTGTTTGGTTAAATTTATTCTCTTTGATCTTAATTATTGGATTGTTATTGGCTATCACAGATTCAACTATGAGAATTGTATGAAGGATCAATAGGTAAAGTATGATATGTTCATTAGGAGAATAAAGATTTCCTAAACTAGGGTGACAACTAAATAGGTTAATTATCCTTAATGAATTTGGCTAAAATTAGTTGTGTGTGCTAACATGTGGTAGTTCCTTCATTGAATATAATTGTGTGCCCCAAGAGAGGTCATAGACACTTTAAGTTAATTATTATTTCAAAATTGATAATCAATCTTGCATGGTTATTGGAATTTCCCAAGAAGTAAGCCTAAAAGTTCTAATGTTTTATTATCTTAATTTCTCTTTAATTGTTAATTGTTTTGTTTTCAATAATTTAACAATTTAATCACTCTTTCACTAAATCTTATTTTATTTAATTCTATTGTTTGATTAGGATTAATAAATATAGTATTATAATCTTCGTGACATTGATACTCTAAAATATTCTAGAATTATTATTTGTTATAATTGATGTTGCATACTTGTAGATAGATTTGACCATAACTCACCTAGATATTTTTTATCGTGTCCATATTGTAAGCAGGTTCATGCAACCATCTTAATATTTACATTTAACAGCAGTTGGACGCATCATTTTTAACTTCCTTAACACCATTTTAATCATGGTTTATTTGTTCCTGCTAGTTCTTTTCTCCGGCATCAAGCCTGCAATGACATTGATTGAATCGATTGTCTGAACACCAGGAAATCTACTATTGGATGTTGCATGTTGATTGGTGAGTCTTATCTCTTAGAAATCCATGAAGTAAGCCAATGTCTCCAAATCTTCTATTGAAACAGAGCATCACATCATATCTACCAATGCTCAGAAATCATTTGTTTACAAGATATCCTTACAAAATTTGATTTTTCTTCAGTTTAACCAACTCCATTACATACTGATAACACCACTACCATAAATTATAATTAATCTTATTTATCACAAATGTACAAAGCATATAAAATTCGATTGTCACCCCATCGACCAAGCCTATAATCGCTAAATTGTCACTCCGTCACATATCACCACCGCTCTACAAGCAAATTTATACATGTGAACCCAGCACACCAACATCAATTTGACAGATGTCAATATATTGACATCAATACGCTACCATCAAAGGCTGGTTTTGCCACTTACCTTTCGATATCTTGTATGTAGAGTTTAAGCTCGCCAGAGGATCAATGTATTAAGGAAACTTCTATAATCTCGTTTTATGTTTCCTCATTCTCCAGCTAGTTTGGAAATTTAAAGATGAAGGAAATTAAATATTAGACCCGCTTGAAAACTTCTGAACTTGTGATTGGATTGTCCGTTGAAAAGAGTGAAAATGAACTCTTTTTTGGACGTGCAGCAGCATTCAAGCGAAGAGGCTCATAAAACAAACACTAATTTCCTGAAACGAAGATTTGATAGCTTTGTACCACAAGAGACAAAGCAAGAAAAGGGTAAAGGCACACTATGGAATCGTATGAAGGTTTAAGATACACGTATGAACTAAGTTACAAACTTGGAATGAGAAAATTGCTCTTTCAACGAAAAAGTGCACCTCATTTGCAATTTACCGTCAGCTAATATGTATTCCACCGCGAGGCTTTAAGCAGGGATAGCGTTGTGAGTTGCCTTTAAATGAAAGTTAAGAAACCAAACCAGTTCTTCCAAGAAACATGGATTAGTGAAAAAGCAGACAGTTTTCTTTGTCAGGACTGCATAGCACTTCATGATATAAACTGATCATCATCGTCGTGTAAATGTCTTGAAACCTTTTCTCTCTGTCTTTTATCAATGCCCAGCTGGTTTGAGTTCTGACATCAGATTAAAAGTGGAACCTAAACATGCAAGCTCCTATGGAGAACAGGGGTGGAAGTAGAGAGGATTGTATCACTTCCCCTTCCTGGTACCAAGAGGAGCAATCAACTTCAGATAGCCCACAAAACTTTCAACATCCAAGACTTTTCATAATTCTGTTAAGCCTGTCAATCACAACATCTGGTCGAACACGAGAACCTTCGAGATTGATGGCATGGTATTCCAACCCTTTCCACTGAGCAATCAATTGAAAATGTGGACGTCTGAAGTAGCTGCTAATGATTTCTAGAATTACTGTTTGTGGTGTAGCAGATACAATGTGAGTTAGACCAGCACCATGAGCACCAACAATAAATGAAGCCTCTTGAATGGATCGGACCTGCTCCTTCAAGGGCATATGTGCAAACAGACCGTTGAGAAGGTTCACTTTGCACTCCAAATGATTATTTGCCCAGATCTGCAAGGCATCAAAGACTTCTTGTTCATTGCTAAGTCTTGATTCAACTTTACCAGCATGTCTTGGATGGGCTAAATAATCTTCACGTCTAACAAAGAGAACATTATGACCTGATGCTGGTTTTTCAGCACTATGTCTGTTAACAGGAAAGTCAAAAGCTGCTCTAATCATTTCACCAAATTCAGATAATCGCGCTGTTTTCTTGTTATCAGGTTTCTTCCTAAGATCATGTGCAGATGCTCCTCGACAATCTATCTCTTCAGTCAGGCCTTTAAAAAGTGCTGTCTCATAGCCCAAAGGAACAATAACAGCATGGCGAAAACAAACTGGACCACTGAAATTTTTTGCATATCTGACACTTGAAAACAATGCTTTCCAAGTTTCCTCCAAAATGGTCTATAAAGTTCCAGAAGTTAAGCAAGATTAGCTAACATGGAAAATAATGAACTATTTCCATTTTATTCAAGGCAGAAAACGTAAACAGTTAAAAGTAAAGGCAGGAAAGGGGAATTGAGGGAATTGGGGAGCTCCTATTACCAAAAAAGGACGTAAGATATTAGCCTGGACACATTGATTCAAGGCTTAGCAAAGAAGAACTTATATAAATGGTACATCTGGTCATTATAGATTAAGAGCACAACTCTTAGATGATCCTGTACTTCTTCTATAAGACTTACGAATAAGTCCCTCTTGAAGAAGATGATTGGATAGACAACCTGTTTAGAAAGAAACAAATACAAAATAAAGCAAATAGTAGAAAAGGAATCTGAATCAGCCCAACAACCTTCATTCATAATCATAAACTTGGACCCACCTATTAAGGAACAGTAACATTTTCAGAGTAGTTATTCAAACTGTGTGTAGATCGACACAAGTATACCTAATGTTGACGTTCTAGATTTATGGTAAACAATGTCCAGTACAACTCTTAGTTTAATAAAAAGATCCACTTTCCACGGACAGGAATGGTAATAGCCGGTTGATTAAAGCCATCTCGAGTAACTAGATACAGCAGTCTTTGCCATAATAATAGTTTTTGCAAATTAGAACACGAAAATCCTGACTAACCCTTTCAAACCAGTCACTATATATTCTTCCCTAATGCACATAGGCAAGACCAATCAGAAAAGTTATATCCTATTATACATTTCCACATTTCCTTGCTCTTTCTTCATTCAATTAAAAACTTAGATCAGAGAAAGGGAACACATTAGACGAGAACAGAAAGTAGACTCACTTTACAGTGTCCATCTACAAAAACCAAATGAGGCCGATAAGGCAAGTCAGTGACTTTAGATGCTACATACGCACTATACCAATCTGTAACAGTATGAAACACATTCGCATACTCAAACCGCGTAACCAAAAGGGTCGGCTCCTCAATCCACTGCAAGCACACACAAGATCACTACATAATTAAAATCTGGTCTCTAATGGTAACAACACAAGTAAACAGATCATTCACGTTGATGAATGCATTTGAATCATAAAGATGCAAGCTTAAAACATTCAAAAAAGCGAAGAAAACCCAATGAACCTGATCACAAATGAACTCCTTTTCATTCACGACCCGAATCGACCCGATCAACCCACGCATAGTATGCTTAACAATGTCTTTTTGAGGCACATACATATCCAAAAACTCGTGACTCACAAGTCTTCTCCTTTTCTTCTCAACCCCCAACACCTCAAACGCGCCGTAGTCAAAGTCCGGTAGCTCCTCCTCCTCACCTCTTCCGATCACCGCCTCAATCGCCTCCCCACCAACAGACATCCTCACCCTCTCCGGCACCATCCGAATGCTCCCTCCCTCGCACACTGAGCTCCGCAGCGTCTCGCTGTACAAGCATCGGAACCATCCTGGCGCCGGCGACCCTCCGGCCGAACGTAGCACGTCGACGCGACGGGTGAAGCCGTTGCCGAAGTAAGCCTCGCATGAGCGGAAAGTGACATTAGGGTTTTGGTTCCATGGGAGATAAGAAGGGAGAATCGGCCAAGGCTTCAGGTAGTGGCGGCTGGGTAGGACGTCAGCGGAGGGAGGCGGCTTGAGGTAGCCGGAGGTGTTGCGTTGATCAGGTTGGTGGTGGTGAAGAGAGAAGTAGAGGAAGAGAGTAAGAGAGTTAACCGCGAAGAGCGCAAAGATGATCTTGAGAAGTTGGGAGCGTCTTGTAGTTGTATTCATTATTTCTGTGCCTTTTCTTCTGCAGTACCTCTCTAAAAAATTTACAACAATTTTTCTCTCTACAAGGGTGAGACCGTGAGAGAGGAACCAAAGTGGGGTATTATGTCTGAAGTGTTATGTCTTTATGGGATCTGGGATCACTTTTCACTTAAGTAACGGCGGATTTGACAACTTAAGAGTATAGTAATTGTTTTTTGTTTGGATTACAAGGAAAAGAAACAAAATTACAGAATCCTTGAGGGGGGACTAATTCTCGCTATATACTGGAAAAAGATAATGGCACACCCTGTGGTTGATGTTTTGTGGAAAACAGCTAAAACCCAGGTTGATGTTTTGTACTTTGTTCCGTCAAAATGGTTGGGAAATATTTACATTTATGTCTGTTTCAAGCTACCAACTACGATGTTTCTTTGGAAGCAATCCCCATTCCACCGAAAGTCTCCGATAACACCGTCTGGTCTGGTCTGAAACTGAAACCCACATTCACCTTATTGCTTGCCTTGCCATCCGTCAGGAAAGGAACTCCACAGCTGTGGTGAGTGTCGTAGCTACATTTCCTTTTTCTAGTGTCTTTAAGTAAGCCAGTGGAAGTATCTATACACGTAAGCTTGGGAAAATTTTGTCTAAACCGATAACTCGACTCTGTCCAATTTAGAAAAAATTAGATATGGGATAAAATTTTTTTGACCAAATTTAAATCGGGTTGATCGATTTTTGTCCAAATTAAAATCAAATCTAGATTTGGATTGATCTAATCGAACAAAATGTTTGAATTTTTAAAATTAGTCAGTACCGAACATTTAAAACCGATTAAAATTGTCCGATCTGAATTTAAAAAAGAAAAAAAATTAATGTTTCAAAATTTGGCGAAAAAAAAATTAACGTAATTTTGATTTAAAGTGTGCTTTTTTCTTTTTTGCCCTTTTTTCTTTGTGGCAGCTGGTGAGCACCAAAAAACCTAAGTTGCATCTGATATTTTAAGCATATTACGATTTTGGAAATCGGTACAATATCATTTTCCAAAATTGTCTAAGCTTGCACGTGATATTTTACGCATTCCCATAACTTCTGTGACATCTGAATCAGCCTTTAGTTGTAGAGGTAGGGTTTTGAAATCGTCTAGATGTTTATTGTCTCATGAAAGTATTGAGGTAATCATTTGTACTCGAAATTAGATGCTTGGATTAAAGTGTATTTACTCTAAAATTCTAAAATCTCATGTCTCTTTTTTATTATTTTGATTGTAAAGTAAGTCACATGCACTTTTGAAAACTTATTTTTTGTATTTTTAGTTTGTTAATTTTTTTATTTAGAACAAAGTAATGGCGGCATTGAAGGATTAATCGATGAAATGCTAAGTTTGGATATCAATGAGGCTATTTCATATGAATCTAATCAAGTAGTAGTTGATAAGTGGTAAAGTTTATAATTACTTTATTCTAATTTATTGTATTAAGTTTTGATTGTTATATACATGTTAGCTAACTTATATCATCTTTTGTTTTTTTCTCAAATCATGGAGTCTTTGGGACATAAAAAGTGGGATATGAAAAGTTTGATGAAGAACGATTTGTTATATCTTGCATGTTTTATTTGGTTTGAATTTGTAGTATAAACAATGTAGTTTACTGGTTTTGAATTTAGTGTACTGCTTGTGTCTTTATGGCTTTTTGCTATAATTTTGTTGGAGACTTTGAATTTGGTGGTTGTATTTTTGTTTTTTTGAATTTTAGTTGTAGACTTAGCATTTGTTTGATTTGAACTTCAACTAGATAACCATAATTTTGCTTTCTTTATTATAATTTTTTGATTGGTTTTACAGAGAAAAAGAGATGGAAAGAAGATGGTACAATTTAATGGCCATTTGCTATTAGTTAAAATTGGACAAACTAGTTCTGAACCAGGTTAGGTGTTTTCCAATCCGGTTTGGTTCTGGGTCAGCTTGGTAAAAAAAATTTAATTTCAAACTAGTTTAAGGTCATGAAATTTTTACCTTTGTCCGATTTGTCCGAAACCGATTTGGTTTAAAATCGATTTTTTGCCAAGCCTATATACAAGTATTAAAAATATTAAAACAGATCAACTTGACATTTGGAAGAAAGAAAAGAAAGAATGTACCAGTATCAATTATTCCAATAATACTTTCTGCCCTCCATGTAAAATCTTGATATTTTTTAGACATTTTTACAGATTTTTAAATGACTTTTAATATACATGCATTTTCTTAATCAACTAAAAATAGTTATATTATCAATATAAATTATATTAAAACTTAAATATATATTTTAGAGCTGAAATTAAAGAAAAAATATGCTAAATATTAAGATAGTTTGAATAAATATTAAGTTATCTAAATAAATATTATTACAATTTTTTCAGCATATTGCAAAATAGATCACATCACAAAAATAATTTTTTAACTTTTATTATGTAATATTAAATTTAAAGATACAGTAGTGTTATTTACCTAATATATAAGATTGACAAATCAATGATAATTTAATATCTTTTATTATTCAAGATATTATGTAATTATATTTGAAACCGAATTATTATAACAATTTAATGTTATTCACATATTATTAGGGTAGATTTATTTTAATTAAAATATAAAAATCTAATCATAACATTATTTATTTTCATAATTACTTTATATTAATATTTGTATTGATAAAGTAAATACATGCTATTTATTTTGATGATGATATTACAATACGAATGAGTGAATATTTTTTCAATAGATAGAAATACTGTATCGTACTGGCAAAAAAACGGTACATTATTATGTTATTTTGTACCGGGAGTCAATATTGTTTGGTAACGTCAATACCGAACTAAATTGTAAATTTTAAAAACTTGAAGGACTTAATTGAATTTTGAAAAAATTTTAACCCTATGTTATGCCAAAATAAGTTCTAAAAATCTAGGCTATCTCATTCGTAAGTGTACGAGGTAATTGTAGTCGAATACCCAGGGTTATCTCTCAAGGAGATGAAATTGGTCCACTCAAATTAGCTTTGAATAAAAACAAATGTAGTCCTAAACACTCTAACCCAATTTGTTAAGGAATTTAAAGAAAATAAGAAATAAACTAATGAGTAAACTAAATTAATAAGAGGTAAAGAGCAGTTTGATCAATCGATGTAGTGAGCTCTTAAGAAATTAATTTCACTAATTTAATCTCTTATGCATGACCAAGGCAAATTGATTGAATAATTGTCTTGTTAAAATTAAAAATTAGGTTTTAAAATCGAATCAAATAATAAACTAGATCTAACTTTCGTATTCGACAAGTCTATTATCCAATCAATTATTTAAACCCAACTGATAATTACCCACTAAGTTACTATATTTCTAATTCATAACTTAAGAGTCTATAATTTCTGTTCTAATATTAAACTTCTTCTCTCGATTCTTCATTTAATATCAAAATAATGCAAAATTTGCCCAAACTCTTACGTGCAATAATTTAAGAAATTATAGAAAATAACAATAAAACTAAACAGTAATTCAATCATCCATAATCGATTAAATCAGATCTATTAATTCTCAAGAATAAACAATCAACCTATAATGGAATGCAAACTGTTCATCATATTCATTAAATTCAATCCAATGTTTAACCGTAAATAGAGAAATAAAAACGATAAATGGAAGAAAGAAATCAATAAACGGAATGAACAACTCTTAAACGAAGAAGAGTTGGTAGTGAATCTCCTGCCTAATGTAATCGCTCTCTGTTTTTACCCCATTGGCTTTGCTCATGCTCCCCAGCTTTAGCTACCGCTCCCGCTCCCGCTTTCTGCCTTTGGTATACTATGTTTTGCCCAAAAATGGTTGCTCTTGTCGATGCCTTTGCTATCTTCTGTTCTTTTGTTTTTGCTCACACCGACTAAGTTTCTCTTTTTTCTATAAACTATCTTTATTTATATAGAGAGTCTAGGGTTTAATCCAATCTTTTTTGTTAGCTATGATCATGCATGGCTTGCATGATTTTTTTTTCAAGACTTGCATAAGCTGCATAGGGGTGACATTCAAGTATGTGACAGGAGCACGCGCATAACACTTTTGTCATGCGGGTGATAGCTCCTGTCACCCTGGTGACTTTTGGCCCAATTTCTACTTTTCCTGCAATATTCACAAACAACTCCACAAAACCTAATTTCATTTAAATTTAGATTAAAAGACAGGAATTTTTAACCAAAATCAAAATATAAAAGCTAGCCAAATAAATAAAAATTAGACACAATATATTTCTCACACTTAAACTATGTTTGTCCCCAAGCAAAATTGAGAAAACTAGCACCAATAACAACACCTAGTTTGAATCTCGCTGATACATAAGATTTGGAAAATTTGAGAAAACTAAACTATATAAAGAACAAACAATGAAAACAACAATTTTCTAAAATAATAGTCAAAGATATCAAAATTTATTTTAATAAACATAACCCGAGAACTTGAAACCATAATGCTCTATGAACAAGCTATTCTCCTTATCCTTTAGTCAAAAGTAACAAATACTTCAATTCAAAGAACCATTAACAAGTGTGATAGATACTCACTCCACTCTCCATCCTCTCAAGCATTCAAAGGTATGATATATTAACTCATCATCCATTTCTAGTAAGGCAACTACCATAAACTTGCTTATAAATCCAATCTCTACCACTCATATCAAACACAGACAGCAATCTGAAGGTCTTTATTTTTTTATTATAATGGGGCTGCGCTAATGGTAGGAAAAAGGAAAGTTAAAGTTTAAGACCACATAACTAATTGAATATTTAAAATAATATAGAACAATGAAGCATAAAATACTCAATTATTTCCTTGATATTGACAAGATTAGAATTCCCCTTTTTTCTTATATGTCTCTCCTCTTTCTTTTCATTTTCTGGTTGACTTCTCTTCCCTCCTTTTCTTTTATATTTCCTTTTCTTTTTCTTTCTTTCTTTTTTTCTTTCCTTTTCTTCATTTTTTTCTTTCTTTTATTTTTATTTATTATTTATTTAGAACAAGGAGATCAAGTTTAGAAGAGAAAATCTGTAGAGGAGAGATACAATTTGTTATAACCATACCCATTCATAACTCAATAGCCAACTATATATTATGATTCCCCCACACTTATTCAAGAAATTATTCCCTAAACCCAGTCATACCATTTCAAATGCTCAACTCAACCTTATGGTAGGTATAACGAAGAGGATAAATAATCAAGGTTAAGGATCATATTTTGGGTTTAAAGAAAGAAAGGGTTTCATGTTAAGCTCAAAGGGGCTCACTAGAGGTAAAATTATGGTGGCCTTTTAAGCAAAAAGGGGTCAATCTTAATTGCCTTCATCATTTCAATATTTGCATAAGATTATGTGATCTTAACTAGTATTTGCAAGCAAGTTCTAGAGTTCCTTAGTCATGAAAGAACACTCTCAACAAATAACGCTTGATTTTGGTGTTTAATATTTCAAAGAGGCTCAAAATCTTACTAAAGAAAGTGTCATTCATTTATCATAACAAGTTAATGTCCTTTTAATCAAAATCCAAGTCAATCAGCCCAAGCATGCAAGTATACTTATTCACTCATATTATAAATTTCTAATCTCGATCAAGTTTATTTCCTGATAATGCATCTCTAATTATTAAATGAGAAAGACACAATTTTTTTTATAAACTACTACTCCCCCTACCACTTAAATATTAAGTTGTCCTCAATGTGATGAGTAAATAGAAGAGGGACCTAAGACACAAAATAACTATCAAAAAAGGACAAAATTAAAACTAAGAGGAATTAAAACTAAAAAGCAATAAAAAGAAAAAGGATATAAATACAGTACAAAGGTGGGTGTGGTGGCTGTCCAAAGTGAGCATTCATATTAGCCATAAAGTTCCTAATCTCCACCATGTTAGCCTTAATGTTATGTATCCTCTCATTTGCTTGCCTTTCAAATGCTCTAAACTGGGTTGCATGATCTATGAATTAGGCACACAAAGCAAACAGTCTTAGTCGAGATTCACTAAAAAGGAATAACAAATAATTGAAAGTTTTTTTTATAGGTTGCCTCCCATTCAGTGCTTCTTTAACATCTTTTAGCTAGACACCTCACTACTCATGCACTATATGGGTCTCTCAAAGTGATTGATTCTAATATTTTCTTCTCAATTGCTTTTTCCCAATATGGTTTTACTCGGTGGCCATTCACTTTAAAGGTTTCCTTTGTTCTCGAATTTTCTAGTTCCACTGCTCCATATGGAAAAACTTTTATTACTTTAAATGGCTCGTTCCACCTTGATTTCAATTTTCCTGAAAACAAATGCAAATGATAATTATATAATAAAACTTTCATTTCAAATGTTAGAGACTTGCCTATAAGACCCTTATCATGAAGGAGTTTTGTCCATTCCTTGTAGATTCTTGAATTCTTATAAGCCTCATACTAGAGCTCATCTAATTCTGAGATTTGAAGCAAATGATACCTTCCTCCATCATCTATGTTCATGTTCACCTTCTTGATTACCCATAACCTCTATAGGTAAATGGCAAGTGTTCCTAAAAACTAACCTATTACGACTCATCCTTAAGACAGTTTTGTAAGATGTTCGATATGCCTATAGTGCATCATTTAACATTATTGACCAATCCTTCCTTGATAAGCGTACAGTCTTTTCCAAAATCCCTTTAATTTGCTTGTTACTTTTTTCCACTTGTTCGGATATTTGCGGATGGTATGGGGTCGCCACCTTGTAGGTGATTGCGTATTTTCTCATAAGCTTTTCAAAAAGCTTATTGTAGAAATGACTTCTTCCATTGCTTATAATTGTTCGTGGAATCCTGAACCTGTTAAAAATATTTTCTTTCACAAATTTAACAACAACATTAGCATCATTAGTTCAAGTGGATATTGCTTCTACCCATTTAGAAAAGTAATTAATTGCAACTAGTATATATTCAAATCCAAAAAATTTACGAAAAGGGCTCATAAAATCAATACCCCAAAAATCAAATAATTCAATAATCAATTGGTTAGTTAGGGGCATTTCATTTCTTCTACTTATATTTTCAGTTCATTGGCATTTATCACATTTTAAGCAGAAGAAATGAGCATCCTTGAACAAAGTGGACCAATACAAACTACTTTGAAGAGCCTTAAAAGCAGTTTTTCGCCCTCCAAAATGGCCTCCACAGTGGAGTTCATGACAAAAGATCAAGACATTTACCTGCTCTTCCTCTAGAATGCACCTTCGAACAATTTCATCTTTGTAAATCCTATAGAGGTATGGATCATCTCAAAATTAGTACCTGCTTAAGTGAAGAAAGCTTTTCCTTTCTTGAAGAATCATGTTAGGTCTCAAAATACCACAAGCAAGATAATTCACATAGTCAGCATACCAAGGCACTTTACTAACAACAAATAACTGCTCATCAGGAACGTTCTTAACAATAGCATGCTTCTTTTGTTGTTCATGAGTTTCCAAGTTATTAGCTAACCTAGACAAATGGTCTGCAACAACATTATCACTCTCTTTTTTAACTTTTATTTTTACTTCAAACTCTTGTAACAACAAAATCCACCTAATTGACTGCAGTTTTGTATGAGTTTTGGTCAAAAGATATCTAAAAGTTGCATGATCAGAATAGATTATAACTTTTGAACCTAACAAATAAGATCTGAAATTTTCCAACGTAAAAATCACAACTAACAATTCTTTCTCAGTAGTTATGTAATTTATTTGTTCATCACTTGAATTTAGGATGGCATAATAAATTACACGCAAAGATTTCTCAACTTTTTGGCCTAAATAGCCTCCATTATAAATTCGGAAGCATCACACATAATTTCAAAAGGCAAAGACCAATCAAGGGCCATAATAATCGATGCAAAGATTAATTTTTCTTTGAGAATGTTAAAGGCCTTAACATGTTCCTCATTAAAATCAAAATAGACATCTTTGGCTAACAATTGACATAAAGGACGACTTGTCTTAGAGAAATCTTTGATAAACCTACTATAAAATCTAGCATGTCCTAGAAAACTTCTAACACCCTTGACAGAAGTGGGTGGTGGAAGTTTTTCTATAACTTCAATTTTAGCCTTATCAATCTCAATTCTCTTTTTTGACACCACATGATCTAAGGCTATCCCTTTTTTTTTACCATAAAATGACTATTTTTCTAACCTAGATTCAAGTTGCATTTAATACATCTTTTAAGTACTTAAATAGACTTATTTAGACAATCATCAAAAGAGGCACCCAAAATTGAGAAATTATCTATAAATAGCTCGATCATGTTTGGAAAAATGGAAAAATGCACCTTTGAAATGTTATAGGTACATTACATAAACCAAATAGCATCCTCCTGAAAGCAAATGTCTCAAATGGACAACTGAATATCATTTTTGCTTGGTCCTTATGAGCAATCGGTATCTAGTAATAACCTAAAAGATCATCAAGAAAATAATAAAATTAATGTCCAAAAAGTTTATCCAACATTTGATCAATAAAAAGGAGAAAAAATGGTCCTTTTTGGTAACCGTATACAGTTTCCTGTAATCAATACACATTGTCCAACTAGTGATAGTCTTAGTAAGCACTAGCTATTTTTATTATTTCTAGCAACAATAATGCCTAATTTTTTTGGAACTATATGAACTGAGCTCACCCACTCACCATCCACATTTGGATAGATCACACCCTTATTGAGTAGTTTGAAAACCTCCTCCTTCATTACCTCCCACATAATGGGATTGAGTCTTCTTTACGTTCCCCCCACTAGTTTAGCCCCCTCTTTTAGTATAATCCTATGCATGCATATAGAGGGACTAATTCCTTTAATGTCACCCATCCCATAGTCTTTTTTAGTCTTTTCATCTCACTCAAAGTCCTTTTTTCTTAGTCAGCATTCAAAGTAGATGCAAGAATGGCAAGATATGTTTTCCCTTCTCCTAAAAACACATATTTCAAATTCTTAGGTATCTCTTTTAGCTCTACTTTCAGTGGGACTACATTCTTCTCTTCATTGGGAGTTGTCTCTAAGAATTTGTCAAACTCTCCCTCAGTTGTATCGTCTAGCAATTGGTAATACTCATCAATTTCTTTAACTAAGTCCAACTCCTTTTCTTCTTCTTCCTGCAAGGCAAGATCTGTAGCATTAATTTGATCAATAAGAGAACATTCTTTATAAACAGCAGCAGTAGGAATAGGTTTAACATTAAAGATTGAAAATACTATTATTTCTCCTAGAACAGTCATGGTTAGTTTTCCATTCTTCACTTCAATCAACGTATTGGTGGTGGCTATAAAAGGCCTCCCTAGGAGTATGGTGTGCTCTTTTCTTACTCTTTTACTTCCCCTATATCTAAGACAACAAAGTCTATGAGGACAATCAATCCCCCAACCTTCACTAACACATCTTTCATTATTCCTTTTGGATAATGGATCGACCTATCAGTTAATTGTAAACACATGTTTGTAGGTCTTAACTGTCCTAGATCCAATTTCACATAAATAGAGTGAGGCATAAGGTTTATACTTGCTATAAGGTCAAGCATACCCTTAACCTCATCACCATTACCCATTGATACTTTCATAATAAAACTCCCTAGATCTTTCAATTTGGGGGGTAACTGCTGCTGAAGAATTGTACTTGCTACTTCTAAAACTATCACCTTCTTGTTTGAGTCAAACTCATTTTTTGATGCTTAGTTCCATGAAGAACTTCACATGGTTGGAATGATCCTGATCACATCTAAGAAAGGCAGATTAATATTAACTTTAGAAAGCATGTTATACAAATCAAAAAACTGCTCAATCTTATTTTGAGTCCTTAAGGTGGTTTAGATATGGAATTAGTGGTCTATAAGGGAGTCACCTTATAAAGCCGTAGTCCTTCATTGCCTTAGGTTGCATGCTCTAGTTTTTCACCTTTTTGAATATAACTTGAAGAGTCTTGCCCATTGCTTACCTCATTTTTTTAACTCCTCTTGATTTCTTGCATAAGACATATTAGAAGGAATCTCAACATGATTATCAATCACCTTACCACTTCTTAGAATAGTAACTACTTTGGCTTGTTCGGGTTGGCTGGGAAACTTTCCTTTTTATTATTTTGCATTTGAGTAGTGATTTGCCCTACTTGAGTCTCAACACTCTTTACAGAAACTTCCAAGGAGTCAAATCTCTTATTGTTTGTTTCTTCATTTTGAGTTGTTGCCTGAATAAACGCATTCAGACTTTCTTCCAAAGAAGGCTTTCTCAGTAGGTTTTGATTTGATGATTGCCCTTGGAATTGGTTTTTCTTCTAAAAATTTTGATATGGTTGTCAGGGCTGCTCTGGTGGATTGTTAGTCTTCCAAGAAAATTGGGATAGTTTCTATGACTAAGGTTATAGGTGTTTGAATATGGATCATTTCGCACCCTCGGTTGAAAACTATTAAGTGAGTTCACTTGTTCTTCCTCACCTGTAAAAGATTCAAAAGAATATGGACAAGCATTAGCTATATAATCATAAGTTCCATATGTACCACATACCTCTTAATTTGGAACATTTTGGGGTGGTCTCATAGTTAAAAGTTTTACATGCTTTGTTAACTTAGCCAATTGCATAGCCATTTCTTCGTTCGAGTTCACTTCATGAACTCTAGCCCTTCTCCCCCTCATGCTTTTCTGTTGAGAATTGGCCCTCAACATTTCAAAGATTTGGTATGTCTCTTTAGCAGTCTTCTCTCTCATAGCTCCTTCTATTGCATTATCCATAGTGTACTGATATTGTTGTGTCAATCCATCATAAAAGAATTGGTTTTGCATGTGAATTGAAAAATGATGGTGTGGACATTGTATTAGCAAGAGTTTAAAGCATTCCCACACTTCATGGAATAACTCTCCCTCCATCTGAGTAAAGGTAGCTATTTTCTTCCACAACTCAGAGGTCTTTTGATGAGAATAGAATTTTCCCATGAATTTGTTGTATACCGCCTCCCATGTAGTCAATGAATCAAATCAAAGTATCATTAACCATGTCTTGGCTTAATCTTTCAATGTGTATGGGAAGAATCTCATTCTAAGCTGATCTTCGTTTAAGCCATCTAAAGGAAATGTTTAGAGAGTGGTATAAATTCCAGTTTAAAGGATCTTCATTGGGAACTCCATAGAATGATGGTAGTGTATTGTAGTGAATGCTCTTCAATTCATAGTTTTTGGCTGCCTCTCTCAAACGTATGCATGAAATGTTCGTACCAATCACTAGTCCGGTGTACTCCTCTATCGCTAAGTGCCTTTTACCCATCTTTTGGTTATGAACTCAAACTTTAGGCTTAGGTTGCTCGAGATTGTCTTCAAAGTCTCCTTAAGGTCCTCTTATTCAATGCATGTTATCAACAAAGGGAACGAGTTCACTTTCTAGAGACTTCCTTCCTAGCATAAACAAAATAAGGACAAAAATGAATTAATAACAAAAATTGATAAAACAAATCAACGAAATAATACGAAAAAAGTTTATGCATGAAAAGACAAAATGATCAAAATTAATTTAAGTTTAAACACTAAACACCTCCTTGGCAATGACGCCAAAAACCTATTGTGTCAAGAAATGGAATGAAGAACTTTTGAACGAAGAATAGTTGGCGGTGAATCTCCTGCCCAATATAATCGTTTTTTGTTTTTACCCTACTGGCCTTGCTTACGCTCCTTGGCTTCAACTCCCGCTTTTTGCCTTTGCTATACTCTTTATACCCAGAAATGGTTTCTCTTGCCAATGCCTCTGCTATCTTCTATTCTTCTGTTTTTGCTCACACCGACCAGGCTTCTTTTTTTTCTATAAACTGTCTCTATTTATATAGAGAGTTTAGGGTTTAATATGATCTTTTTTTGTTAGCTGTGATCCTGCATGACTCGTGTGATTTTTTCAGTGTAATTTACAAGTCTCCAAAATTTTTTTTCAAGACTTGCACAAGTTACACGGGGGTGACATCTCCAATCACTTGGGTGACACCTCCAATCACTTCTTGTGATATGCGTGACACTTCCGTCAGTCGGGTGATAACTCTTGTCATTTGGGTGATTTTAAGAACTCTAGAACATAAAGTGCTCTAGGAGATCATTCTTGTGTGTGGTAATGAAGATGGATGCTTGAAGGTGGAGAGGAAGTGGTAAGAATATGGCAGCAGTTGGGAGAAAGTAGAAGTGAGGAATTTTAAAGAGAAAAGAAGGCAGCTAGGTTTCTATTTAAAAAATTAACTATATTGGTTAACCACTCGATGACATTGGTCGACCAATTTCATGTGTTGTTCAACCAATCTAATTTTTTGGGACATTGGTCAACCACCTAATAATAGAATTGGTCAACTAATATAAGTTAGTGGTCGACTAGTACAGTGAACAAGTAAGAACAATCTTACTGAACAGACAAAATTATTGATTTATGAGGATAATGATTAGCCATAATATGATATAGCTTGGCCAGTGTGACCTAAAAACTTAACGATTAATCTCAAAACTCAAATTAATATATTAAAATAAATAATACATCAACTAAGTAACATTAAAAATTAATTTAAGTCATATAAGAGGTTCCTTGTTATATAGAGTTCCTATCAATCATACCTAATTCTTTCTTAGTGATGCAAAACCTATACTTACTCATTTTTAAGAGGTGGGACTCCCTAGGGCTTGATTGAGATCTAGCACACAAGTATACACAAAACATAATATTGAGAATACTTGTAGCACCCCCTTACCCTAGGGTACGCACCGGGACGCCCGCAGCTCATTCCGGTACATATCCTATGATAAGGGTGAGCTACGTGCGATCACTACAGTCACTCCACATGGCATCACATTAAT
>JANQAP020000140.1:1558058-1574425 GCA_026874005.2 Erythroxylum coriaceum
GCCAACTTGTCAGTCGAATAAGTCTTCTTAATAAGTTGGAGTGTCAACGGGCCGGCCCTATGCGGCCGGTCCGGGCCGTGGGCCGAAATGGCCCGACTCAAAATTTCAACGGGCCGGGCCGGGCCACCCCCAGCCCGTGCCCGGCCCGACCCGGCCCGTTGACATCCCTAATTGCAGGTATCTGAAAATTATCCACATAGATAACTCTTTTGATTAATTTGTACTAAAATTAATAAACAAATTTGTTAGACATACGTTATTTTTGTACTTGATAATTTTCAATAAATGTCCACTTTATACCTTAGTTTGTCTGATGAAGCAAAATCTGCTACATGTGTTTTTTGTCAACACTTTTAGCAGAAACTTTAAATAAAAGTAAGCTGAAAATTTGTGGGTTTAATATTTATATATATATTTATATTGATGTCTTTTTACCTTTCAAGCTCTTATACTTAGAATATTCATATTATTTGTGAAAAATATTTTTAAACTACATATTTTTAAAATAAATATATAAAAATTGATGTCTTTTTATCCTTTAGTTTCACATATTTAGATAACATATGTTTATTAATATATAAAGTTTATTAATACAAATAACATACGTTATTAATTTTCTAAAGTAAATATCAAACAAACTTAAGCTCAATGTATTTTAACAGGTCAAACCACTAAATTTTGAAAACAAAAAGAAGTTACAATTTATATGAATTTGAAATATGTTAATTTCACTCCCAACATGTTGTTATTAGAAATTTAAATGCTTTAACTATAAGAATTAACCAATACAATAGTAATTAATATTGACATCCTTTGTCATGCGCCACACATTTTGCTTATTGCCTATGTAATTATCATGGAATTCGCTTTGTAATTAGTTGTAACACCCCATACCCGATAATAGAATTGGAACACCGAGTGTTACCATATTCTTAAATACCCAATACTTCAAACTACAACATTTTCTATTTAAAACTTCGTTATTCTAGTAATTACTATTCACCTTATAAAAATTTAGAAAGAGTTTTCTCTATATTTACTTAAAACATCCTGCAAGAAACTTCAATACACTTCTCATGCATGTTACTCGACTATCCATCTCTATGTCAAACTCCGTGACAAAATAATTTACCCATCTATTTAAAACTTCGCTATTCTAGCAATTATTATTCACTTTATAAAAATTTAGAAAGAGTTTTCTCTATATTTACTTAAAACATCTTGCAAGAAACTTCAATACACTTCTCATGCATGTTACTCGACTATCCATCTCTATGTCAAACTTCGTGACAAAATAATTTACCCATCCTCCAATACATTTCAACACTTCAAAATCAGATTTCATACATAACTTTCATTTATTCATATATAATTTATAATAAATCCTATAAGATCCTTCACTTCTTTCTATGTACATGCCATATCCAAAAACAAAATAAGAACTTATAGTACATCCATCTCCAAATCTTTCGAGATCCTCTATGTAACTCGTGTCTTGTAGTAGATCCACCACAGCTTTCTTCTAATTCTCTTCAAAACCTACGAGTGGAAAGAAAATCCACATGCTAAGCTATAGGCTTAGTGGTGTTTAAGCAATTCCATTTCTCATTCAATTCAATTCATTCAACCATAACATGCATAATATATAATATTTTCACATATAAATATCTTCATTTATTTCTAAGTAGAAATAGGTATTTAAAATCAAGTTATGAAATACAAGCATGTATCTATTTTAATAATTCATATCTAATTGCACAATGATGAATAAATTGTACATTTTAATTTAAAATCAATTATTATTTTCATTTGAAGTTATTTAATCATTGTTTAAAGTAAAATCCAACGGAATTGTATTGTCGAGCCAGATAAGTAAGATTTTTAAATGCGGGATCAGGTTCTTGGAACCATATAGGCTTTTTTTTAATAATATTTACATATCAAGACTAAGCTCTCGAAACCATGCAGTTTATAACACAAATCAAATATCTTACACCAAAACCGAGCTCTAAGACCCATATAGTCCGGTAACATATATCATGACGCAGTACTGCTAATTTCTTAATTGGTATGCCAACCTTATCATATTCCTCCAATTCCTATCTATTTTATTAGGGGCAAATCTAATGAATTTTTATTAAAATTTCATAATAAAAGCTCATAATAACCAATTCAAGCTATTCTATATTTGGCCAAAGTAAATGTCATTTTTTTCTTCCGTTATTAGTTTTAATTTAATTTATACAATATTCAAGACATATTCATTCCACCAATTAGTCAAAAATAACATGCATATCAAGTTTCTCCATTCAAACATAATGTATGCCAATTAGGGAAAATACAAATTATAAGTCAAAAATCTCAATTAATAAAAAAATCTCAATTAATCACATATACTACTTCATTTAACAACCATTTAACTTTTTTTAACAACAATTTCATAAACCCCCAAGTTTACTCAAGAACCCTAAATTTCCTAATACACAATTTTTAGGAAAAAGTAGAATTGCAAGAATACATACCAAATTGATGTCCAAATCTTCAAATTAAACTTCCATAAACTTCAATTTCATCATCAATTCCTTGCTCCTCTTTCTTTTTCTCTCTCTCCTTCAATTCATCTTCTTTAATTTATCTTCATAATATTGCATAACAAATTGAATTTCATGCATTTTATTCATCAATGCATGCAACTAATCAAAACTCCATTAACTTACCTTATAAATTTTCAGGTACTATTCATCAAGAATACCCATATACCTTTTCTTCTTTTTTTTCCAAACTTTTTATTGATATGGTGAGTTTAGAAACCCTAGGTTGATGATTTAGTGATTAATAGGTGATTTGGGGGTTAAAAATTAAAAAAATTGGCTTGAAAATGAAAGAAATTAAAGAAAAATGGAGAATGGAGGGAGGTGATTCTCGGCAATGTTTTAGAGAAGAAGAGAATGGGTAGTTGACAAAAATGTCATGTGATCCCTTATTAAAAGTTTTCCAATTATTTTTTTGTCGATCCAAAATTAACTTTATCTTTTAAATCATTCTTTCTTTTTCTCAATAAAAATATCCATAAAAAATATCAACTTCACATAAAGACCTTAATTAATATCATTTATTTTCATTAATATTTTCGAGTTTAACTTTCACCCTTTCTTGGGTAAATCTTTGACCACTGGTCAACTATTAGTCAAACCCTCAAAACAAAATCATTTTGAGCTCTAATTTGATCCTCGGGCTATCCTTGAACAATATTATCCAATGCCAAATAAAATAAAATACAATTTAGGTCCCGAGTGTCACTATTCACCTTGGGATACACTATTTATGACTCAAAAAGTAATATGCATGAAATCAAGATTTTGGGGCCTTACAATTCTTCCCTTTAAAATAAAATTTCATGCTCGAAATTTACCTATGTCAAATAGTCATGGATAAGACTTTCTTATGGTTTCTTCTGGTTCCTATGTAGCTTCCTCAACCTTGTGGTTCGTCCATAGTACTTTCACTAGTGGAACCGTCTTATTTCTTAGTTGTTTTGTATCTTTTGCTAGAATCTTCACTAACTTCTCTTTATAAGTTAGATTTGGTTGTATTTCAATATCTTCTAGTTTTATAATGTGTGATGAATCAGACCGATATTTCCTTAATATAGACATATGGAAGACATCATGAATCTTTTCCATATCTTGTGGCAATGCTAATCTGTAAGCTACTGGTCCTACGCACTCAATGATCTCAAAAGGACCAACAAATCTAGCGCTTAACTTACCCTTCTTACCAAATCAAAACACTTTCTTCCATGGTGAAGCTTTCAAGAAAACCTTATCACCAACAACATATTTAGTGTCCTTTCTCTTCAAATCTGCGTATGATTTTTGGCGATCAAAAGCAACTTTCAACCTTTCCTTTATAATTTTCACCTTATCCTCAGTTTTCTTTATTAACTCTGGACCCATAATCTTACTTTCACTAAGTTCTGTCCAACATAAGGGTGTTCTGCACTTTCTACCATAAAGAGTCTCATACAATGCCATTTGTATGCTTGCTTGATATCTATTATTGTATGCAAATTCAATCAATAGGAGGTGTTCATCCTAGCTTCCTTTAAAATCGATAACATAACTCCTAAGCATATCTTCTAGTACCTGAATCACTCTTTCTGATTGTCCATCCATTTGAGGATGAAAAGTTGTACTAAAATTTAGCTTAGTAATTTCTTCCAAAATCTTGAGGGAATCTTGGATCCTGATCTGATATGATAAAAGATGGTACTCCATCTAACTGCACTATCTCACTGATGTATAATTCTGCATGCTTTGAGAGTTGGCATGTCAGTTCTGACAAGTAAGAAGTGAGTTGACTTGGTCAATCTATCTACAATCACCCATACGATATTATGCTTCTTCCTAGTTTGAGGCAACCCAGACATAAAATCCATCGTTATTCGATCCCACTTCCATTCGGGTATTATTATTGGTTGAAGTAAACCCAATGGAACTTGATATTCTAATTTTACTTGTTAGCATGTAAGACACTTGGTAACATAATCTGCAATGTCTCTCTTCATACCTGACCACCAATAATGTGTCTTCAAATCTTGGTACATTTTAGTACTTCTTGGGTGCACAACATATGAACTATTATAGGCTTCCTTCAGGATGTTCTTTTTCATCCCATCATCATTAGGGACACAGATTCTATATTTGTGATACAAATAGCCATCCTTTTTGATTGCATATTCACTATCTTTCCCTTCCTGAATTTGTTTAGGAATGATAACTAGCTTTTCATCTTGTTTCTGTGCTCCCTTGACTTGCTGTAATAAATATGGTTTGAGTCTCAACTTAGCTACAATGGCTTCATCACTAGCTACAGATAATCTAGCATTCATTGCTCTTAAAGCTGATAATGATTTTTTGCTAAGAGTATCGGCTACTACATTTGTTTTGCCTAGACGATAATTAATAATGCAATCATAATCTTTAATCAACTTTATCCATCTTCTTTGCCTTAAGTACAACTCTTTCTGTGTAGGCAAATATTTAAGACTTTTGTGGTCTATATAAATATAACGTTTCTCTCCATATAAGTAATGCCTCAAAAACTTTAAAGTAAAGACTATGGCTGCTAACTCATAATCATAGGTCGGGTGTTCCTTTTATGAGGCTTAAGTTGCCTAGAACCATAAACAACTACCTTTCCCTCTTGCAAGAGTACACATCCTAGCCAGTTATGTGAGGCATCATTGTAGATCACAAAGTCTCTACCAGGTATAGGTTATGTAAAAACAGGCGCTTCAGTCAATATGGCCTTTAGCTTCTCAAAGCTTTCCTGACATTTATCACTCCACACAAATTTTGCATTCTTTTGAAGTAACTTAGTCAAAGGTGTTGCGATTATGGAGAATCCCTTAATAAATCTTCTAAAGTATCCTGCCAAACCTAAGAAACTTCTAATCTTTGTAGCATTCCTAGTTGACTTCCATTCTACAATGGCTTCTATCTTCTTAGGATCAACTCTAATCCCATCTGCTGGTATGACATGTGTAACACCTCACTCCCATCTGACACGTGCCCGTACGTCATCAGACATTCGAGCACATGCCCGGTGGAAGTAGTGCGCTAGAGCAGTCACATCACCTCGCATGGCATCATAATTAAAACACAGTATTCAATGTCTAAAACTCAATTCCTCATTTTCATTTCATATAACATAATGTACATTGTCGCATTACATACATCATTCATATACATTTACAAAATCAAAACTGATCAGAGTATACAACTCCCTATACAAGATATGCTACATAAATGAGGAATTATACAAAAATTTATCTATCACTTCAGTCTCAACTGACTGACCTTTGAGCTATTTCTTCTATCCAAAAACACAAGGACTATTCTTCCTCTAGAGTGTCTTAGCAACTAAGTCACCTCTCTCGTACTTAAAAGTCAACGTTGCAATTATAGTAAGTTTTGCGAACTCAATGAGCAAGCCATCATCGATGTGCTCACTTATGTCACATAACACAACAATTCATATTCAATTCATACAACCATATAATTCACATTACTTCATTAATCCTTATGTACAATCAAAGACAATTTTGTTCATTTATTTCACTTTCACATTTAGAATAGTTCATACAACTCAATTCAATCATTGATGTAATGCATATCAAATTGTATGTGCAATGCTCATAAAACTCACTTTCAATTATTATGTTGTTGTGACCGAGTGCCTTTTTCACTGTCCCATATCTATTGTAAATACCGGGCTCATTGATAAATGTCCCATATCCGTTGGAGATATCGGGCTCATTATACATAGTGAGCTAGAGGATCTTACTACATTTTGAGCTTTAAGCTCTTTTTTGGTGGCGACTCTAGTCACAACTACCTTTATCTTATCATACATTCATGTAATGAAATGCATCATATGTATTCAATCAATCACTTGTGTTCGATCATTCACATTCACATTCACATTTTTCTTCGGTCCTAAGTTTGACATTCAACAATAATGTTGAGTACACTTATTTCTGTCAAATTCACATATAATAAGCACTTTCAATATAATTTTCATGCATCAAACACCTCAGATAATTAATGTCCGGAATCAACACATTTACATAAATAACAATTCAATATAGAAATATAAACAAAACAATTAATCAGTGTGAGACCATCTAGGTTACTCATAGTATGCTTCAGATAGCTATTGCCTCGACATCCCGGTAATGTTTGGATGTGGTCTCTCTATTTGCGCTTCTATATCATGCAACACATACACATTTACACATTACTAATTTGCACAATCACATTGATACTCAATCATACACATATATATATGTGTTATGTATAATGCATGCTCAATGACAATCCCGAGTATATTTCCTTAATTCACTTCTTAGAATCATTCAATATCATCTTTAAATCATTCTTTAATACCTGATACACTTTACTCATTTTAATCACCTAATCCATCATTAACTAAATTCATTCTAGGCCTCATTCAAGCCTAAATACAACATAAGGAAGTACCTTATCATTAGTTGGTTGAAACATCACTCAAAAGACAACATATTACTTTATGTGTTTGCCCACGATCGTGGTGTCCCTCCCATAATCGTGACAGAACCTCATAGAGTTGGCCATGATCGTGGGGATTCTGCCACGATTGTTACAGAACCATATTTTTGCCTTCATCCATTCCTACGAATTCAACATATATGTATTAACATCAATTTCACACCAAATTTTCTAGTATTCACATCCATTTATGCAACTTCATTACATGCTAATTCAACCACTATATTAGTTGCATTAAAATCCACAAAACTCTACTCATTTGTTTCATCATTCACTTAATCTTATCATATATGCATTCTAACTTTCTCCATATTATACTTAAGACATCTCATGCCAAAATAATCATTTCTTCTTCATTTTCCTCTTCATTCTTACCTCATTCCTATCTCAATATCATCAATAAGACAACTCATACTTAAGGTTCATCAATCATATATAAAATAGAACATATCATCTTCGTATTCTAGTTTACTAAATCCTTACTCCTTCCTATTCCAAGAGCATTATTACACCTTTCTTAAACATAAATCTCCTCTTTCATTATACCCTTAATTCGCAACCTAATTCATCCACAATTTAGCCTATACTCATGATTTTCATATTCTCAAAATAAGAACAGAACATATATATTCATTCATCAATTCCTTACCTTCATTATCACAAAAAAATAAAACATGATCACATCTCTTCTTTTTATTCAACTTTCAACACTCATTCAACCACCACTTTCATTATTAATCATCTCAAAATCACCTGTAGCATAACTCATACTTTATCACTCATCATAACACAAAAGCAAGGCATAACCCTACTTACTTCTTCATCCCCAAATTATCATATTTAAACTTCTTTTTCATAATTATTCATCCCTTAAACTATCAGCATAACATGTTTTTTATTAAGCAACTCATAAACAAAATTAACACACTAAAAATTAGAACATAAATCTTTTTATTTTTTACACCCACATTAATATATGTATAAATCCATGATCATGATCATCAAATCTCAAATCATTCATCTTATTTGATTCATTTGAAACTACCCATGAAGATCAAAGTATAACTTACTTGATAAAACTCCACACTCTTCAAAATCACGTGAACCCTAGCTTTCCATGTATCACATGATCATCTACATGGAGTGGTGGAGTAGGTTAGGTTTTCTAGTAGTAAGATGATGAAGACACAAAATGGAAGTAGCAAATGATGCAAGTTTTAACGTTGATGAAGGTGGGTGAGTATCATAGATGAAGAAAAATGAAGAAGACGAAGAAGAAAGATTAACGAAGAGATGATAGCAATTAATAAGTGATGATAGCAATTAACAAGTGATGGTCTTTGATTTGGGAGAAAATATCGTGGGTGAATACATGGCATGGCAAGTGAGGAACCCTTAGAAAATGTCCATGTGGCAAGACATATAATCAATATTCATATACACTAACTCAATTTTCAAGACATATAATCCACAATTCACATCATAATCACATTAAAAATCAATTATACCCAGAAAATGTCAAATGAGTGCATGAACAGTCATTGTAATGTGTGTAAAAATCAAATTCACATGTGTGTATGTTATATTATGCATAAGCATGAAATGCATTTCCTAATTTCTCTTTATTGTCTCTCATGTACAGTATTCTAGGGTTCTATCCCTTAGCATGGGAAAACGGGATATTACTAAATGACTAAGGAAAGAAACTTCATCAAGACAAAATTTACATTTACTAAACTTGACATAAAGTTATTTATCCTTTAAAGTCTGCAGAATAATTCTCACATGTTCATTATTCTCTTCTCAGTTCTTAGAATAAGCCAAGATATCATCAATGAAGACTACCGCAAATTGATGTAAGCAAGGACAAAAAATACGATTTATGAGATCTATAAAGGATGCTGGAGCATTTGTGAGTCCAAAAGGCACCTCTAAAAATTCATAATGCCCATATCTCGTTCTAAAAGCTGTCTTCGAGACATTTGCTTCCTTTACTCTCAACTGGTAATATCTTGATTTCAGATCAATCTTAGAGAAGACACCTACACCTTTTAGTTTATAAAAAAGGTCATCTATTCTAGGTGGTGGATACTTATTCTCTACAGTCACTTTATTCAGTTGTTTGTAATCCACACATCGCCTAAGAAACCCATCTTTCTTCTTGACAAATAACACCGGTGCACCCTAGGGAGATACACTAGGGCGTATAAAACCCTTTTCAAGAAGTTCTTGCAGCTAGATTTCAATTCCTTAAGTTCTGTGGGTGTCATCCGATATGGTGTAATGGATATTGGTGTTGTACCAGGTATCACATTAATAGAAAATTCAACTTCTCTTTTTGGTGGTAATCTTGGCAACTTCTCAGGAAATACATCCTCAAAGTCACATACAGTTGATATATCTTGAATTTTAGGATTATCCTTTCTAGCTTCCAAAACACAAGCTAAGTAGGCTATACATCGCTTTCGAATAAGCCTTTTGGCTACAGTCGCTAATATAACATTAAAGAGAAAATTTGACCTTTTGTCATTAACTATGATCTCATCAATATCAACTGTTCTAAGAGTGATTCTTTTAAGATGACAATCTACCACTTGATGATGTCTAGGTAGCCAGACCATACCAAGGATCGCATCAAATTCGCCGAAAGGCAGTTCAATCAAATCACCAGGAAATTCATAACCTTATATTCATAACGGACAATTATTATAAGCCCTATTTACCATCACACTATAAACCAAAGGATTTGTAAATAGAATATCATATTCAAGAGTGTTAACAAGTAACCCCATATTTTCAGGCAATAGCATACATATATAAGAATGTGTCGATCCTGAGTCTATTAATGCACGAATAGAAATGTCAAAGATAGTAAAAGTACTCGCAATCACATCTGGAGCATCTTTGTTATCACTGGCCCGTATAACATATGCACAAGTTGAGTATGGGTATTAGGTACATCAACTGTCTCTGATGTGACCCTCTAACCACTAGCATCAGAACTAGCTCCTATGCTTCAACCTCTGCGCCTTGGAGTCATAAGAACTGGTCTCTCTACTTAATTAATTGTATGATAGCATCTACCAAGGCAATCTCTCTGAAAATGCTCCATAGATCCACATCATAAGCATGCTCCCATCATCTTCCAACACTTTCCGCCATGCTTCTTCCCACAATGCTCACATGAGATAACTACCCCACGTCCTAACCCACCTGTTATACTAGCTATAGATGGGGCCGACTGTCCTACTCTAACCATTGATCTTTGACTCTGTCCTGATTGGTGGTACTATGTCTGTGTTTGTGCTGAAGCCTGATACCCTGACTTTTGCTTTTTACTCACTGAGAAGGATGAACTAGATTGTCCCTGACTCCTCTTCTATTGTCCCTTATTTCTCCATTTCTATTTATCAATATTAACCTTTTCAATCTTCAAAGTTGCTATCACCATCTCTCCATAATCCATAATCCCTAATCTGTAGTACAACAAAGAGTTTCTTGATATCATTGTGGAGGCCTGCTTCAAATCTCTTACACTTATCTGCCCCTGTAGGAATTAATCTCTCAACTTACATACTTAATCTATCAAACTCTTTCTCATATACTGATACTGTTCTATACCTTATTTCAAATGAAGGAATGCATCCCTCATCTCATCTTTATAAGACTCCCCTACATATTTATCTGCAAATTGGGACAAAAAGTACTCCCAAGTAAGATCCTGTGGTATTAATAGACTCCCGCCATTGATATGTTGGTCCTTAAAGAAGACCATTTGCATATTCCAATCTCTCTTTTGTTATACAATGGAGAAAATAAAAAATTTCTTTATCTTGATTAGCCAAAAATTGGCATCTAAAGCAATAATTGATGACTTCCCCTGAAAATCCTCTGCTCCCATCCTTTTAGCTTTCTCCAATGCAAGCTTTTGTAGTGGAAGAGGTGGTTGTGGCTGTATAAGAGGAGCAACAACCATCTATTGTTTCATATAATCCACCATAATTTGGAAAAACTTTGCTAGGTTAGGAACTGGATGACCGATAGGTGGTGGTACAGGCTGTGTTGGCTGCCCGCCATACCCCTATCCCTGTCACTAGCTGAGGCATGACTTTCCTCCTCTCCCTCAGCGACTCCCAGAGCGCCTAGTTCCATTATTAAATCTATAACAGACAAAAAGGGTGGACCTACAATAAAGTCACATCATATTCTCATATAATCCTTCATTTGGCATGTACACAATTCACTTTTCCTTTATTTCCTTAATTATAGACCCCAAAAATGCCTAATGGCTCTGATACCACTAAATGTAACACCCTATACTCGATAATAGAATTGGCATATCGAGTGTTACCATATTCTTAAATACCTGATAATTCAAAATGCAACATTTTCTATTTAAAACCTCATTATTCTATCAATTAATATTCACTTTATATAAATTTAGGCAGAGTTTCCTCTATATTTACTTAAAACCTCCTGCAAGAAACTTCAATACACTTCTTATGCATGTTACTCAACTATCCATCTCCATGTCAAACTCTATGAAAAAATAATTTACCCATCCTCCAATGCATTTGAACACATCTAAATTAGATTCCATACATAACTTTCATTTATTCATATATAATTCATAATAAAATCTTGTAAGATCTTTTACTTCTTTATGTGTACATGTCATATCCAAAAACAAAATAAAAATTTGTACTACATCCACCTCCAAATCTTTCGAGATCCTCTATGTGACTCTTGTCTTATAGTAGATCCATCACAGCTTTCTTCTAATTCTCTTCAAAACCTATGCACAGAAGGAAAATCCACACGTTAAGTTATAAGCTTAGTGGTGTTCAAGCAATTTTCACATATAAATATCTTATTTTATTTCTAAGCGTAAATAGGCATTTAAAATCAAGTTATGAAATACAAGCATGTATCTATTTTAATAATTCATATCTAATTACACAATGATGAATAAATTGTACAATTTTAATTTAAAATCAATTACTATTTTCATTTAAAGTTACTTAATCATTAGTCATGCATATATATATATACTTATTTTTTGTAATTGCCATAAAGTAAAATCCAACAGAATTGTATTGCTAAGCAGGATAAATGGGATTTCCAAATACAAGACTGGGTTCTCAGAACCATATAGTCTTTTTTATAATATTTACATATCAAGACTGAGCTCTCGGAGCCATGTAGTTCATAACACAAATCAAATGTCTTACGATGGAACCGACCTCTCAGAACCATACAGTTCAGTAACATATATCCTGACACAGTACTGATAACTCCTTAATTGGCATGCCAACCTTATCACATTCCTTCAATTCCTATCTATTTTACTAGGGGCAAATATAATGAAATTCCATTGAAATTTCATAATAAAAGCTCATAATAAACAATTCAAGCTATTCCACATTCGGCCAAAGTAAATGTCATTTTTTTCTTGCATTATTAGTTTTAATTTAATTCGTACAACATTCAAGACATATTCATCTCACAAATTAGTCAAAAATAACATGCATATCAAGTTTCTCAATTCAAACATAATGTATGCTAATTGGGGAATATACAAACTATAAGTCGAAAATCTCAATTAATCACATATACTACTTCATTTAACAACCAATTAAATATTTTTAACAACAATTTCATAAACCCCCAATTTTACTCGAGAACCCTAAATTTTCTAATACACAATTTTTAGGAAAAAGTAGAATTGCAAGAACACATACCAAATTGATGTCCAATTCTTCAAATTAAACTTCCATAAACTTCAATTTCATCATCAATTCCTTATTCCTTCTCTTTATCTTTCTCTCTCTCCTTCAATTCATCTTCTTTATCTTTATAATATTACATAATTAATTCAATTTCATGCATTTTATTCATCAATGCATGCAACTACAGCAAAATTATGTACTAAAAATAGTCAAAACTTCATAAACTTACCTTATAAATTTTTGGGTGCTATTAATCAAGAGCACCATATGCCTTGTCTTCATTTTTTTCCAAACTTTTTGTTGATATGGTGAGTTTAGGGACCCTAGGTTGATGATTTAGTGTTTAATAGTTGATTTGGGGGTTAAAAATAAAGAATATTGGCTTGAAAATGAAAGAAATGAAAGAAAAATGGAGAAGAAATGAGGGAGGTGATTCTCGGCAATGTTTTGGAGAAGAAGAGAATTGGTAGTTGACAAAAATGTCATATGGTCCCCTATTAAAAGTTTTCCAATTCTTTTTTTTAGATCCAAAATTAACTTTATCTTTTAATCCATTCTTCTTTTTCTCAATAAAAATATCCATAAAAAATATCAACTTCACATAAAGACCTTAATTAATATAATTTATTTTCATTAATATTTTCGAGTTTGACTTTCACCCTTTGTCAAGTCAAACTTTGACCTATGGTCAACTATTGGTCAAATCCTCTAAACGAAATTGTTTTGAGCTCTAATTTGATCCTTGGGCTATCCTTGAACAATATTGTCCGATGCTAAATAAAATAAAATATAGTTTGGGCCCCGGGTGTCACTGTTTACCTCAGGATACACTATTCATGACCCAAAAAGTAATATTCATGAAATCGAGATTTTGGGGGCATTACATTAGTAGTTACTAAATAATTATGAATGCATGCATTGTTATATACCAACTTAATTGATACTCGAGATGAAGAAAGAAAGAATAGGTAAACTTAAAATGAAGGAAAAATATACCCATGATTGTATTGTTGGGAATTTGATACGTATTAGTAATTACTTTAACTATCAAGGTAAGGTAGTTGTAACAATTTCAATAACTTTTAGATATAAAACATAATTAATTTTTAAATTAAATATTTTTTGAAAGTAAATAATTGTATTACAAAAATTGTAAAGCCTTACAAAGATATCGTATAATATCTAACTTACTCTTTCATTTGAAGTTTTTAACAACAAAGATGCTAGTTGACCAAAGTCAAATTTTAATTAACAAGACACCTTATGCTAGGTTGGTTTAAAAGCTTAATTTATTTGTTAGTAAATTAGAGTTGAATAATAAGAAAAGGATCTTTTTCCGGCATCCTAATGAATTCTAAGTTTGTTCTTTTATCTGAAATGGAGTGCCATTAGATTATAAGCTCCTACCCCTCTGCATAGGCCTTTACTCAGGTAGGTTCAATCTTTTAGCAAATTCTTGGATAAAGATTACCTTCCTGATTTTAGAGCGTATTATCTCCCTCATCTAAACAAGTGTGTGCTTAATTTAATACATGTTACCCATACTCTTTTGGTTGAAGATTCTTTTATTTCCCTCCTTCCATACACCATTTTAAAGATGTTAAGATATGTTTTATACATCTTATGAGAAGAAACCCATATTACAATCTGATTATAGTCTTATAGAGAATAAGTAACATTGCAAAGTATCATGATCCTGCTCTATAGTCTACTAGCTTATTGACATTTAAAGAATGGGTGGTGTATGCTCTAATTTTCCTGATTATATAAGACACAAATTAGAATGGTGGTAGCTAACTACCTGCTTAGCCTATCTTTTATGTTTAGTTTGTTCTTTATAGCTAACAATGTAATGAATCAAGCCTTAAGGAGTCAGATTTCACTCTAGGTTAATCTATCCCAGGGAACAGTTGGAGATTAGTTCTGAATACTTCTTGCCATGATTGGTTTGTAAACATCCCTGAGTGGTACATAACCTAGACAAATTTATCCCATCTATTAAGTGATCTATAGTTAGGAACAATTTCCATTATTAAGGACATTCCCTTCTCATTACATCTCCATTCATCAGCCTGTATTACCACCTTTATTTTTACCTTATTATAGAAAACATGTCCTGATAGCTGGAGGTTCTGGGACTAGATCCAAAGGGCCTATTTCATTCTAATTGTCATACTATTCCTTACTCTTTATTCCCTACTCTCTTATTCATAATTGGTCCCAAGGAAGCACTCAATATGAGAATTTGTATCATAGCCCATAAGGAGCTTGCTTTAGACTTCTTTTTCTAGAAATTGATCCCCTTTAAGAAGTGAATATAAAACCACTTGACCCATATTTCTTCATTCCTTATGAAAATTCTCTAGATTCACTTTGCAAGTAAGATTTTATTAAAGGTTCTAATATATTTTACTCCTAATACCCTTTCCTATTTTTGCACACAAACATCTTGCCCCCTGACTTTTGCTTCTTTTTGATTGTTTATGTTTTCAAACCAAATGAAATTGTTGATTATTTTCTCGATCTCTTTAATTGCCTCAAGGAGCATGGAAAGTGAGAGCCGATACACTTACATGTTATCTGAGACAAAGGTAAATAATTGAAGCCTACTGGCAAAGGATAGCTATCTATTCTTCTATTTATTTATTCTCTTTTGAATAGCTTTAAAGAGAGAAATGGAGTCCCCATAATTTAGCCTCTTATTAGTTATAGGGATACTAAAGTATTAAAAGGAAGTTCTTTTATCTCCAGGCCTGTAAAAGTTCTTAAAATCTCTGCTTGGTGTAAAGCACTAGCTGATAAAATTAAATGACTATTGTTTTTGTTAATTACTAATCAATCTTCAATTCCTTACACTTATTGTTATATAGGAAATTGTTCCCCTAGATTATATTGTGACTTATCAGCTTGTTAAGCACTTTTATGCATAAAGTGATTAGGTATAGGGATAAAGGGTCCCCTTGCCATAACCCTTTTTTTCCTTTAATAAATTTTGAATGGCTTTTTATTGTATGTTATGTTATAGGATGTGGTTTCCATACATTACTATGTCCATTTCCTAGATTGAATAGAAAACTCGAATGCTTTAAGAGTATATCGGATAAAAGGCCAATTGATTGAATCAAATTCCTTTTGCAAGCCAATTTAATAGCACAACTTCTTGTACTCTTCTTTTTATGATAATTCCGAAAGAATTCTTAAGTAAGAAAGATGATATCTCTTATATTCATACCTTATATGAAAGCTCCTTGGCATGGATTGATAATAAATACTTCCTTGAGCATGTTTACCAACATCTTAGAGATGATCCTATAGATCAAGTTATAATAGTATACTAGTTTGTATTCATTCAGGTTTCTTAAGTTAAGGACTTTAGGTATTAAAATGGTGTAACATCCCCTCACCTATGGGAAGGTTAATTTAGTAATTTGGAACGGGTTAGGAATGTGTAAAAGTGTATTGACATATTTATGCATTCATTTATGCACATGAATAGTAAATAGTGAATTTTTGCACATGTAAATGTTTGTACCTGCATTCATGACAT
>JANQAP020000140.1:1583932-1607272 GCA_026874005.2 Erythroxylum coriaceum
AAAAAAAAAATTTCCGAGGTTTCCCAAAATCTATCCTAAAGTTGAAGAAATGAGTTTGCCCACGTTTTTATGACTTCGAATGTTGGGCTCCAGAAATGGGGTCCAACATTTTGCCTCTGAATTCCACTTCTACACCCTTGCAACTAGATCCACCTTTCCCTAAGTATCAAACCACACCTTCATCCAATTCTCTCTATCATTCTAATCCCATAAAGAATACCATTAAAAAGTGTTGGGTATAAGCGGCAAATGACTTCAGACCTGAGTTTAAGTTAAGCTTCTGACCTCCTAATGAGTTTGTTCATCGTAGAATTGTCTCTCCACCTTTAGATCTCCTTAAAGCAGGTGCTAAGAAATGGAATTATACTCTACTTAGATAAAAGAGCTATAATTACTATCATGAAACAATGGACTCTAAATAACTGGAAACAACATGAATTATAGGAAATGCTAGTTAATAATGAATATGTTTTTCTCTTCAAGTTCTCTTATCCAGAATTTGCTAAAGAGATATTACAGGCTATTCCATGGCATGTTCAGAATAACCCACTTTTTCCCTAAGTCTGGCGCCCTGCTTTAAATTTGGAAGTGATTAAATAAGAGCATATATCAATTTGGATGAGCATATATCAATTTGGACTTGCATACATGCTGTGCCAATTGAGCACTGGACAACATATGGCCTTAGTCACTTGGCAAGCTTCATTAGCAAGCCAATATATATGGATCAAGCCACTGTAGAAATCAAAAGAATCAACTTTGTGAGAATATGTATCTTGATAACCTTGATGGCTAATCTACCTGAGGAAATTCCAATCATCAGGCTTGATGAGAATATGGAACCAATAGAAGATCAATTGAAGGTGTCTTATGCTTAAAAGCCCCAAACGAAAAACAAAAAGGCATGCAACCTACAAGGAAAGTCTTTTTTAAAACTGTTGAATATTAGGAACTCAAAGAATTGAACACTACAGATGATGCAACACAAATGTCAGTGTCAATCAACCCTGCTAAATGCAATACTTGCACTTTAAATGGAAAAGAGGGCAACTCTCCACAAGTGAATGATTTAAATGGTGACAAGTAAATAAGCCTACTAGGAAATACAAAGACTTTTAAGGATCATCTATAAACTGAAGGAGTGTAAATCAGAAAAAGATGAGTAATAGAGCTCTTTAAAGAATAATCTATTTAAAGAATGATGTTCATAAGATGGACTCTCAATACCAACTACTAGATGGGGCTTTTAATCACTTCTTCAGCATCATGATTCCCACAAATGCTCACTCATCTATCCTTCTTCTTAGAGAAATCATTAAGGGGTGTTTGAATGCTTAAGAAGTAGAAATCTTAAGTAAACCAGTAACTATACAAAAGAATGAAGATGTTTTAAAATCCTTGAACCTTCATAAGGCTCTTGGCCTTAATGGTTTCAAACTGATTTTTTAAATCAAATCATGGCCTTTAACCAAACAAATGGTTACAAATGCTATTTTAGAATTCTTTAACAAAGGATCCCTTCTCACTGAGCTTAACAAAACCTTCATCAATCTCATTCCTAAAGGTGGTGAGAGAAATCTTTTTTAGATTTGTGATACACATTGCCTCAACTCCATCTATAAAATCATTGCAAAATCATAGCTCACATGTCAAAGAATGTGCTCCAGAATCACATTGATCCAACACAAGGTGCCTACATCCCTAGAAGAATCATTGACGAAAACGTCTTATTATTACAGGAATTGGTAAAAACCTGTTCTAAAAGAAGAGGCAATAAGAATTGTATGTATAAAATTGATCTAAAGAAAGCATATGATAGTTTAGATTGGGAGTTCATCATTAATACCCTTAATGCAATAGAATTTCTAGAATCTTTTAGCCAGTGGATCAAACAATGCATAACCACTCCTTCTTACAACATTCTGGTTAATGGACAACCCATTAAATCCTTCAAAAGCTATAAAGGAATTCGTTAGGTGACCCCATATCACCTTACTTATTTATTTTGGTGATGGAAGTGTTCAACAAACTTATTCGAAGAGTATTTGAAAGAACTATTCATTTCAAATTCCATTGTAGATACAAGAGAATGCAAATCATAAATATGAGTTTTACTGATGATCTAGTACTTCTTTCTAAAGCTAATTCCAAATCAATTTCAACTCTTATGACATCTCTAAAAGTGTTCAACAAATTGTATGGACTAGAGATCAATTACACTAGAGTGGTATCTACTTGTCTAGGAGTGTCATGAGCTAGGAACAAAATATAAGGCCATTATTGGATTCAATCTTTGTCACTTTCCTATGCTTTGTCTTGGCATTATAGTAGCTGCTTCAAAATTGACATTGAGAGACTATAATATTCTAATTGATAGGATTAACAACATAATATTTACCTAGGGAGCTAAGATGTTACCTATAGTTAGTAGAGCTCAACTTATTGCTTCAGTTTTAAACTCCATTAATGTATAATGGGCAGCTCATGTTGCATTCCCTACTTCTATTATTGAAACCATTGATAGGATCTTTAAAAAATTCCTCTAGTTAGGTAGCAAGGAAACTTTAAACAAAGCCAAAATGGAATGGAATGATGTATGTGCTCCTAGAGATGAAGGAGGTCTGAGCATAAGTCCTCTTAAGACACTAAACATGGTATGCTCACTAAAACAATTCGGAGATTGTTGAAGGATAACAAGCCGTATAGATCAAATGGATTCATGATATCTACATCAAAGGCAAAAGCAGATGGAATATTCACCTAAAATCCTCTGCTTCATCTCAATGAAAGCTATTTTAAAAATCAGAGACAAATTCAGGTTAGAAATTATTTACCAAGTTCGGAATGGAAGATTAATAAAATTCTGGCACGATAATTGGATGTCAGTTGGACCTTTGACTAACTTAAGTTATATTACAACTCTCAAACCTCTTATTCAATAAGAGGTGACATTAGGTACAACTCTATCTAATAAGGAAATCTTCAGACACACACCTATTCCTAACTTAATCATCTTGAGATCTTCCAAACTTAAACCAATGATAAAGAAGATACCATAATATAGAAGCACACTAATAATGGCAACTTTACCAATCACTCATGAAGAAAATGTTTGCAAGCCAACTTGGCTAAAATCCTACGGACCAAGATAGTTTGGTTCAAACATCTACTACCTCGTGCATCCACTATGTTAAGGTTAGATATGAAACACAAATTGCCAACAGTTGATAGGTTGACAAAATTCCTAAATCTCACCAACTGGTGTATATTATGCAAAAAAGCAATAGAAAGCATTAGTCACTTATTCTTTCAATGTGAGTTTGCTAAAGATCCTTAGAGAATGAAGCTACAAAAATGCTAAATTTATGATGCCTCAAAGGAATGGAATGAGATAATTGATTTGTGCTCAACCATTAAACATCCAAATGTCATAGTGAAATGGTGCTTCTACTTGTCACTTTCCTACCTTGCCACAACCAATTGGGATCAGAGGAACTCACAAAATTTTCCTTGATACTAGTCACAACAAGGAGAAATTTGATAGAAACCATATATAGAGGATCAGAATCCACATAAATGTCTTCAAGCATAAATTTCAACACCTTGATTACTTTAATAATACATGGAGTGCTTACTTGTGGAAATGGAATAAAGGCCTTAGTTATATCGAGACCTATTTGTTCATTTGTATTATATGAGCTCTCTTAATGGAGTCACTTAAATTGTAAGTTGACGCTTCCCTTCTATACATTTTTCCTGCTTTTAAATGCTTAATTCATTTTTTATTTTTTTAAAAAAGTAAGATGAGAATTTGGGAGACTATATGAGAATTAGCATAATCTCCATCTAACTATCATATTTGCAAAGATTAAGTTGGTATTAATGTTAGCCAAGATAATGTCACTGATTCATTACAACGTCTTTTAGTTAAAGAGTCTCCTCTCTTGATCTTTGTTGCTAAAAGTACGTCCATTCCTTTCCACCCACATAGCATATATACTAAAGCATAAGGTTATCTTAGTTAGAATGTATTCCTCATTCACCAAGTTATGCTTTTTATATGCCTATATAATCATATGTTCTCAATCATCAGCATTATAAAAATGATTATTCAGCATTTGAATTTTCATTCAAAACTCTCTAAAGAAGTGACACTTAAAGAATCAATGGTCTATACTATCTAGGTTATTATTGCATAGTTTATAGGTTGTTTGTAGAGATTACCAGCCTCAACCGGGATCATATAAACAGGTGCATTGATCGTTTTTCTCCAATTTTTAGAAGTAACGACGTTCAGTTCGTGGCAATTAGAGACAAATGGGATTGATTTCCTACTTCTATTCTTGTTCACTAACATCAAACCTCTAATAGTGACTAGATAAGTAAGCAGAAAACCAGATAAGAAAGTAGAAAACCAACAAACTCACTAATTTGATATTCTTTTATATTTCCAATGAGTTTATTCTTTGTTTGGTCGAAGCTCTAGTCATCCAATTGCTCGCGTTATTCGACCAATGTTTTGGAGTGGTCGATTAATGTCCTTTTAAAAAGAAATTTTACTATTCCAGTATGCTTATAAGAAGGTTTATTACATGAATGGTTGATCACAAAGCTATAATAGTTAACCACTAAGCCATAATGGTCATCCAATGTCTCTTTTAGGGAACTTCTGGGATCACAACTAAGTTAACTTGAGACATATTTGGTCAATATATAGATGTCAACCATAACCTTTTGCTAGTACGACTAGTTTCCCTGAGTGGTCGACTAGTACATATAATTTAATTCCCCTCCCCTTTGTCTTTCTTCTATTTTCTTTTTTTTCTTGTTTAAGGCTCCTCAAAACCTCAAATAACTCACTTGTATGTTGAAAAACACCACACCCTATTATAGATAGCTATCATTTCAATTTTGTCCTCTTTTTATTAAATATCTTTATAATTCACATTCTCTTTGGATAAGCCTCTAACTTTAGGATTACTTGATAATTTTCATGTCTTTTCCATAAATTACATTATTCATTTAATTTTTTAAGTGTGATTGCATCATATTTTTCATTATAGAATTCCAAATTTTGCTTCTTTATTCCATTATTATTTTTGAAATTTAGGACTTTATAAATTATACATTCTTTTATGGAATTGATTATTAGATATTGTAATTATGCTTTATTGTTATAATTCCAACTTTTAATTTTTTCAAAAGTCCCGCTCAATGCTTTAATTAAAATTTTAACTTAGGAATAATACCAAAATTGGAAATTTTCAAATTAGACAATATTAGGGATGCTACTATCAAAATTGACCTTTTGTTTTGACTCCTTAAATATTTAAAAAGTGTTATATTAAATATTGTCTTATTGTCAAAACTCCTCAAACTCAAAATGTAAGGCTCACTTTACATAATCATTTCATCTTATCCGTTGAATAAGTCTTTACATTCATCAAGAGACACGAAAGCTTTTTTATTTTAAATATAAAAACCTCTTGATCTTTCTAATAATCTTTGGGCAATATTTTAGGAAAAGTTTTAATCATATTTGGATTAAAAAAATTGGTTTTGATCATTTGAAGTTGTTAAAATCATATTTTTGGAGTAATTGGTCAACTTATATAGGTTAGTAGTTAATTAATATATAAAAGTTGTTAAATTTGATATATCATGAGTTTGTAGCAACATTGGATGATGTATTGGTCAACCAATAAGTGTACTAATTGACCAATGTTCCAACAATTAATGAATTTTGAACTTTTAATGCATATTGGTCGTGTTTGGCTCCATTAGTTATTTGGGTCCCAAAACACTATAAATATGTGTTTTCTCATTGGTTTTAGTATAAAAAAGGTTATGGGTGTTGTATACACACATTTTTTTTCATTTGGGTGTTGTATACACACATTTTTTTTCAATCATTTGAGTATCATTGTGTCATATTTGTGTGAGTAAGCCATTTTGGAGTTATCAAGTGAACAAATGAGATTTTTTCGTTGTAATACTTTTTTTGGATGTTGAATATTGTACTTGGGGATTATCTGAGTGGTATTGTGGTTTCCTTTTACCTTGGAAGAAGATCATAAGAAGGACTCCACTTTATTAAGAAAGATTTTACAAAGGTGATTCTTCACCTTCAAAGAAGAATTATAGTAGAATTCTAAGAAGAGTCTTGGGTGTGGACATAGGTAAAGGTTATTTACTAAACCACTATAAATCATTTTGCATTCTCTCTTCCCTACCCTCTGTAAATTATTGCTATATTTTTTGATTAATTTATATTAAACAATTTTATCATCCTTAATTTCCTCATCCTTAGTTATACTGGTTATTGTTAATTGAGTACATTAGTTTGAAAAGCTTATTGAATTTTATAAACACCAAATTTAATATCGGTCCTTCTCTTGGGTGTCATTAAGGATTAACACAAGAGTCCAAAGTATTATATATTAATTTGAAAATCAATAATAGACCTATTTAGCCAAAAAGCCCAAATTAATAATGTACCTATTTAGCCAAAAAGCCCAAAGTTAAAAAAAAAATACTTAATTTACACACTTTAGTTAACATAATTCAAGCCCATCATCTTAATTTAGAACAACCCATTTCATGTTAATGTCCTATTTTAAACAAGCAATTTTCACTAAATGCCCTAGCCCAAAAAAGCATTTTAGAAACTACGTAAGTTATTTCGATCAAGTAGTGAAATAAAATAGTTATTTATTAGAATACTACAAAAATTAATGAGATTAAATAAGCCAATACCTTTCTAAATAGAATCTTGTGACATAGATTTTCTAAAGGAAGAAATTCCCAGCAATAGTGAATTAAGAGAGATTTCTTAATGGAGAACCATCTTCATATTATCTTATAAAAGTTAAGAACAATAAAAGTAATGCTTTTCCTAATTAACATGCTCTAAATAGTGAGATCTCACTATTATATATGAACATCATTCATAATTGTATAAAAGAAAATGCAAGGTTATTCCTCCTTGAAATTATGAAATTCAAGGGAAAGGCATTAAGTATGCATTAATGGATATTGATGACCCATCTTTTTATAATGAGGCTTCTAATTCACCTACTTTAATGGATTACTACTATTAAGGATGAGAAAACCAATTGCCAAAAGTGGTGTATAGGAGTTGTTGATTTTCTAGTTGGGCATAAGACTATTAAAAATAAATGGGTTTTAAAAATAAAAAAGCAAAGTGAATGGATCAATTAATAAATATAAGGCTCATATATTGGCAAAAATAAATATTTAAAGATAGGGTGTAGAGTATAATTACAAATTCTTCCCTATAATGAGGTTTGCCTCAAATCACCTTATTATGGTTGTTTTGTCACACATATGAATTTGAAATTGTTCAAAATGGATGTGAATACATTATTTCTCAATGAAAATCTAGATCAACATATCTACATGGATCAGTATATTGGTGGCCAAAGCTTATGTACATAAAGTGTTTTGCTTAACATTTCAACATATTTTGATTAGTTTCAGTATGATTGAGAAAGATCAGTATGTATAGGCTTGGAAATTAAGTCTGAGCCTGACCCGAAGTTAATGGACCTAACCCAGTTTGATCAAGTCTCAAGTCAGACCCTTATTTTATTCACTACATAAAACGATATCGTTTTACACTAGGTATTGGACAGTTTACTTCTTCCTTTGATAATTGACATTGTAGATTAATTACAATTACTTTTACAATGTCACTTACTCATCCTCTGCCCCCTATACCTCACTTCAGTCACCTCACCTTACCTGAAGTCACCTCCTTGTAGTTCCACTCTCATACTACTCCACTAATCCACTCCTCATTATTCGTCGATCACCTTATCCAATCATAGCTATTTCACAGCTCATTAGTTGTCTCCTTTACTCAATCACTCGTCAAGGTCACTCCTTAACGTCCCTTTTTTCTTGCTTTCCCTGCTCTTTTGGCTACATTTCCATTATGATATTTACTGATGATAGGTTGTCTTCTTTCCTTTATGATGTGTTTAGTTTTGGAATATTAGGAATATTAATTGTGATTTTATATGTTATTGGTTATGTTTTTAGATCAAATACAAATTGTATTTAATTAGGCATAATATCTTTTAGCATAAAGAAGATGTCAAATTGCATAAGATCATCGTCCTTTTCTTTTTCTTGGCTATATATGCTTTTTTGTGAATTTGAAATCCTTTATTTCTAACCTTATTAATTTCACTATATAACTTGAGAATGCGAATTTTATATTGGAAAGGCATGGGAAAGTAATGATTGGACGTTATTTGTGTACAATGAAGTTTCATGTGGAAGTCCATTTAGTAGAGTTTGCAAAAATGATTTCGTAGTTTAACTGCTGATTGACCTATTTCATGATAGATAATTTGCAATAAATCGTAAGTGCACGACGTAGCTGTAGCTAGTACCGGCAAGTACGAGTCGATCTTTGAAGACTATGAATACTAATAATTACCTTTCCTCTATTATCTAGCCTAAGAATTGATTTTAGGTTTTTGATTAAAGGAAAATCAAACTAAACAATTAAAGAAATAGGAAACTATAATGAACATAAAGATAGTGGAATTCATTTAGAAAACTATCGTTATCAGAAATTAGTATCTAGATTCAAATCCCCTTAAGCCCTTGACAGATTGATCTTTTATTATGCAATTGTTTTGTTGATTTATTGGACCTTGGAGACTCTTACAGTATGCTAGTAACTGACTGTGAGACTACTAACAACTAATCCTAAGGTCTTTAACTGAATTATTTATGTTAAATCTTATAAGATTGTGTTACCGTTTTATGAATCCCTCTATTAGGTTTGACTATAATCTGGAAGATTTATATTATCCTATCTCTAAGGTTGTAATCAACTCCTTCTGATTATGGTAGATCTATTCATACTAGGATTTCTTAATGTTTAAGTATGAAATCAAATTATCAATAGAACACGTAATTAGATCACAATAATCAATCAAACCAATTGCATTACTGAAGCAATCAAATCATGTCAAAGTATTAAAATAAGGTTCATCTAACCTAAATACTAATTGGAAATTTAGTTACATATGATCGTACATGAAATCAAATATAAACGGAAAGAAAAATGAATTGAAAACAATGGGTTCATAATTCTAAATATCCTTGGTTATCTTCAATCGAATATTCTTCGATATAGAGGCTTGATCTTGTATTCCGATAGATCTTTCAATGATTTCTTAATGTTGCCTACTTCCTTGGACCAAAATTGTCCCTTTTGGACATTGTCCAAGTCTGAAAATCGGCTCCCCAAAATCTTCTCCTCTCTTCTGTCCACAAAATGTCACTTTTACATTGAATCTAGGTTTTTTGATCATCCATAGTTATGTGCACGATCGTGCATAAGAACGTTCATAATTGGAAATCGCCGAATATCGTGAAAGTGCGCAATCGTGCACTCCTTTTAGATTGCTAATTTTCTATTTTACGTCGCTTTTTTTCGAAATTTTCTCTTTTAAGTCCATAAAGGCAATTATCACCTCTAAACACATTTAGAGCATATTAAGTACCAAATATACGATAAAAATATGAAATATCAAGTAAAATACATCAAATATGAGTGGTAAAATATAGTCAAATATCCATTTATCAGACATCTCCACATTTAATTTTTTGCTTGTCCTCAAGCAAACCATATTCAAAATTATAAATTACATAACATCAATTCATCACCAATCTTAACCTATTCATTTATACTATACATCATCATATTCTATTGAATCAAATTAACATGTAATCATAATCAAGTTGTCCTAAATCAATTTCCTAAATAATATTAACAATAATCACATCAACAACCACATTAAAATCAAAGCATATTTCTTAACATATTCACTAAGATTTCACTCAATGTACTCAAGTGTTTAGGGTGAAAGGTGTCAAAACTCTCAATCAATGCATAGTGGAATTCTTACCTTATGCTTGCAATAAAATCACATTTCCACCACTTATGTACAAATTAGAAACAAAAATCAAAAAGTCTTTATAGGGTTGTAATAGGTATTAGATACGGTATGATTGGGTTAATAAAAAGGTTAAGTGAAGGAAATTTACTCAAGGAAACATTACAAGACTTGTTTACAAACTATACATGTCCTTTCGATGCAACTCTAATGGTTCTATATACTTATTCTTTTCTCTTTTTTCACTCTTTTTTCTACGCTCTTTTTTTTTCTTTTCTTCTCTTTTTTAATGCTTTTCTTTTTCTTTCTTTTTTTCACAATATTTTAGTCAGTACTACAATTCAATAAATGTTAGACCTTTCTCACATTTCAAGTCTCAACAAATAAATAAATTAAATAACCTTCAAGGTTCAAAATAATAACAGGTTTTCAAAGAAAAGATAGGATAAAGGTTAATATGTGAGTTTAATCAATGAAAAAAGCTAAGGCTCAACTTGGTTATTTCTAAAAGTAAATTTGAGGGTATGGTGATTTTTAAAGAAAAAAGCTTAAATAAGTTAGTAAATCTAAGTGTCTTCATCTTATTAATGCGTCTAATTTAACAAATATGGTTTCAACATGTATAATAAAATCAATATCCTACTATACATGATACCACACACATGAAAAAAATAATAAGAGCTTCAAAAATTTTGAAAATTTACTCTTAGGCTCAAAAGCTCACAAAAAAGATAGGTATATGTGTGTAAATAGTATGCAATGTCATTCAACTTGAAAATTTCAATGATTACGAAAAATATGACGTAGAAAACTAATTTCATTATAACCATCATTCTTTTGCATACAAATTCAAATCAATTTTCAATAAGGAAATATAACATTCATAGACAGATTCAACCAATTTAAGATATCAATTAATCAAAATTGTAATTAGGATTATAATCAACTTGAAGAAATTAGTTAAAGATTCATTAAACCCACCCTCACACTTACAATTAGACATTGTCCCCAAAGTACACAATATAGGCATTTAGAAAAAGTGAGAGGGTTTAGTGGTAATTTCTTGACTATGACGATTTTCTTATGTGGATCCATCCAATGTTACTAGCATCCTTGTAAAATATAAAAGAAAAGGGTAAAAATAAACAAAAGATACATAAAAAAATAAAATCCTGTACTAATATGAAAATAAAAATAAAATAATATAGAAATTGAAATAAAATTAAAACAAACTCATAGGTTGCCTCCTATGCAACGCTTCTTTAACGTTGATAGCTTGATGTAACCTATATGTTTAATGTCATCCTGGATCAATAATCAATGACTTGTTTCCACTCTTTTCTCCATAAAGCAGTTTTGCATCCTGTAAGTAAGCCACCTATTGCAAGATTATTAAAAGGACATAATTGATTAGATTAATAAAACCAATAAACTCTATTAATGCCTTTTTTAATGACAAATTTTTAAAAATATAAGGAATAACAAAACTCCCTATATCATTAGCTAGCTTGTATAGTTTGTCTTTGAGGAAGCAGTAACCCTCTGTACTTAAGGTTAATACCAAAATCTCATCAGTAGTTTCCTTACTTGGTTCCTCTGCTAGTTCTTCCTCAGCCATCTCTATCCACTCTTCTTCTTCTTCTTCGTGGACAGAGGCTTTTGGCTCATCCTCTTCAGCTATCTTGTGCCACTTCTTTACTTCCTCTTCTTGGATTGAGCTTTCTTTGTCTTCTTCTTCAAGAAGCTCTTCTTCACTAAGGGTGATTGTCTCTTGGCCTATAGTATCAGCTTCAGTAGAACTAGACAAATTTCCTTGCATCTCGTCAGATAATATATCCATCAATTGATCGATTTGATTCACCATATTCTGTATACGAGCCTCTGTTTCCTGATGCCTCATATTTGAATCTTGAATATGCTCAACCATCATAACTCTCAGTGTAGTAGTTACCTCATCGCCTTCTTCACTCTGAGATGGTTGGAAGCTCAAATTGTACTCATCATATACAAGTGAAGGAAGTCTCTTATTTATTTCACATTGACTAGCTACTCTTTCGACAAGGCATTCTGTTAGTCTGTTTGTAACACTTTCTTATTCCTCCAAAAGCTCTTTTTGAAATGCCCCTTCATTCATGAAGCTAATTCTTATCTTTTCTTTTCTCTCAAATTTGTGTCGGTTAGTTTTCATTTCAGCAATGGGTTCCATCAATTTATCTTCTAGAGTCGACTCGTTATATGGAGATGCTTGGTGCCGTAAATATCCAACTAAAGTGTAGTCGTTCCATTTATAAGTATAAGAGTTGCTCCACTTTGAATTGTAGTTGTTCTCGTACAGTGCACCTTAAGGTTGATAGTACACATTCGGTCTCCCATATATGTGTTGTGCTCGACTTTCACGATTGTACTGATAACTCCTGCTAATGTCGTTGAATATCAGTTGAGCTTCCAAAAATACGTTTTGACACCTCACTCTCCCATATAGTGAAGATATAGATAGCGAAGACATATTTTGGTTCCCATAAAAGTCTTGTCTGCTCCATCCATCCATCCATTGTGGGTTGTTGCTATGACAATGAATCGTAATTTCTAAAATAAACCACAACTTAAGATCAAATAGAGAAATTCAAAAAGATAATTAAATTAATAAGCCATATATACAATAAGATACAATTAAATTAAATAAATACAAAAAGCAAAATTGAAATAAAAGAAAATAAAAAAGAAAGATAAAACAAACTAAAATGAAAATGGCTAGATTAATAGCATTTAGGCTTTCCTAACATCAAAGTTCCCAAAAATGGCACCAAAAACTTGATTGACCTATTTCATGACAGTCAATTTGTAATAAATTGAAAGTGTACAGCATAGCTGTAGCTAGTACCACCAAGTGCTGATTGATCGTATGAAGATTATGAATACTGGTAATTACCCATCTTCTATTATCTAGCCTAATGATTGATTTTAGGTTTTGAATTAAAAGAGAATAAAACTAAACAATTAAGAAACAGGAAATAATAATGAACACATAGATAGTGGAATTTACTTAGAAAACTATCATTATCAGAAATTAATATCTAGGTTCAAATCCCCTTGAACCCTTAACAAATTGATCTTTTATCATGCAATTGTTTTGTTGATTTATTGGATCGTGGAAACTCCTATGGTATACTAGTAGCTGACCTTGAGACTATTAATAACTAATCCTAAGGTCTCTAATTGAATTACTCAGGTTAAATCGTATTGAATAGTTTTACCATTTTATGAATCCCTCTATTAGGTTTGACCCTAATTCGGAAGATTTATGTCATCCTATCTTTAGGGTTGCAATCAAATCCTTCTAATTACGATAAATCTATTCACACTAAGATTTCTCAATCTCTACATTTGAAATCAGATTATCAATAAAAACACGTAATCAAATCACAATAATCAATCGAACCAATTGCATTAATAAAGGAATCAAATTATGTCAAAGTATTAATATAAGGTTCATCTAACCTACATACTAACTGGAAGTTTAGTTACACATGATCGAATATGAAATCAAACATAAACCAAAGAAAAAAGAAGTGAAAACAATGGGCTCATAATTATAAATCTCCCTGATTTTCTTTGATTGAATGTTCGTGTGATGTAGAGGCTTGATCTTGTATTCTGATGGATCTTTCGATGATTTCTTCTTGCTTCCCTTTAGACCAAAATCGTCCCTTTTGGATGTTCTCCATGTCTAAAAATCTCCTCCCCAAAGTCTCCTCCTCTCTTCTATCCACGAAACGTCATTTTATATTGAATTATAGGTTTTTAGGTTATGCACGGTCATGCACAGGAAGGTGCATTATTGGAAATTATTGGATATTGCGAAAATGTATGATTGTGCACTCCTTCCAGATTGCTGATTTTCTATTTTACATTGTTTTTTTATTTGAATTCTTTTCCTTTAAGTCTATAAAGACAATTAGCACCTGTATACACTTGGAGCAGATTAAGTACCAAATATACGATAAAAGTATAAAATTTCAATCAAAATACATCAAATATGAGTGGTAAAATATTGTTAAATATCCAGCTATTAGCTGCAAAGTATGGTCACAGTAATATAATTCTCTTTTCGACAACATCTCAGAAAAAAGGAGGATCCTAATAGACAAACTAAAATGATCTTGAAACTTTATCATTGTTTGTTAAAGGAGATATTTTTGTTAATTGATTTTAATAGGAATTGTCATAAAATTACAACTAGTAAATTTGAACAGTTATTCTTCACATGTATTTTGTATTATAAAATATTGGACTTATATATAAATATATGTATATGTACATGTGTGTGTGTGTGTGTGTATATATATATGGTTAAGGACCTAATGATTGAAGGTATAGAAATAGGCCAGTAATAAAACACACAATAATTTAAACTATTAGGTGATATGCATTTTATAATGACAATTGGGTTATTAATCTTGCTCTACATATTGGTTGTCTTCTAATGACCTAAAAATGATTGTCTTAAAAAATATATGATATTATTTTTCAATTTGATGAACTTTTTTAAGTATTTAAAAGTTCTATTATACATATGTGTATGGGTATTCCAATTAGATCTTATTATTTTCTTGTAACATTTACTTAGTTCAATTAGTTTATCTTAATTAGAACATGTCTCTTAACATTTATCCATCAAATTTTATGATTATGTGTTTTCCTTGGAGAGTTTCAACCACTTGGTACAATTTCATTTTTGACTAGATAGCATAAATAAAAGACTTTTTGAAACTTCTATAGGTGATTATGATTAATTATGCTTTTATTATCTTATATACTTTATGTTAAATGTTTATTAAAGTGTACGTATACATGTAAATGTCCATGAATCAACTATAAACTCCTATATGTTGATTGTTTCAAATGGATGAGCATATGTCTTTAGTGGAGAGTTCTAATCTGGTACCAAAAGTGTACAAGTAGAGACTTTTAATTTGGTACCAAGAAACAATTCATATTGAAGGAGCAGTTTCATTAAGAAGTGATATTTAGAATCACTTCAATAAGACTAGATCAATAAACTAAGGTCGAATGTAAATATTGTCATAAGATGTTAACTAAGGGTTCAAAAGGTGGAACCTCTTAGTTGAAGAGAGATATGGAGTCGTGTAATAAAAAAAATCGTATCAAAAGGTTAACCATTTTTTACTCCTAACTTAATGAGAGAGTATAATGAAATAACATTCACAACTTATGACAACAATAAATCAAAGTTTTTGCTAGCTAATATGATCATTGGTTATAAACAACCACTCTCTATGATTGATTGCAAAAAATTTAGGATGTTTGTCAACTTACTCTAACCAACCTTTAAGATTCCAACTCAGAATATCTTGAAGAAATACATGTTTAAGATATACAAGGGTCAAAAGAAAGAAATATTAAATACGTCATTGAGTATTGACAGATGGGTTACCATCACATCAGATATGTGGATAGTTGATAACCAAAAAAGGGTTATATGACGATGACGTCACACTATATTAACAACGATTGTACACAATTGACTGATGGGGTAAATTATATTCTTTAATATTCCAATAATTTAGTTATTTATTATGTTATCATTGATATTTTTTCATATTTTTAAATGGTAGGTATATTTATGTGTCAACACCTTATATACGTGAAAGGTTAACAACCAAGTTAGTTGATTGTTTAATAAATTAGAATATTGACGCCAGACTATCTACCATAACACTTAAATAACTATAACACGAATGATATGATCAAAAAGTTAAAGAAAAAGAATAAGTTACAATTGGGAGCTAGTTGGTTAGTGAGAGGTTATTCAATATACGTTGTTTTACGTATATTATGAATTTGATTATAAAAGACATATAGATCATAAAGGAAGTGTTAGAGTCAATCCAGAATAGGGTAGTGTATTAGAGTGGAGCAACCAACAGAGTTATAAATTTTAAAGAAACTACATGACAACTACGCATTTCATACACGAAGAAGTTGGCATTGGATTTTCCTACCCAATGGAATTCAACCTTCAACATGTTGAAGTCAACAACCCAGTATGTTGAGGTGTTTAACAAGCTAAGAAAAAAAGATTCTCAGTATACTTGCCTACCTATAGAAGAGCATAAGGAGTTGGCTAATGCACTTTATGCGAAGTTGAAAATATTTTGTAATGCTACTAAGTAGTTCTTAGGAACAAAATATCCAACTTTACACGGTTACTTTAGCCATCCTTAAAATGAATTGCCCAAGTAGAGGTTGGAGGGATACACTAACGTAGATTAAAAGAGAAAACTTCAAAAGTAAAGGTGATAGGAAGATTTTCACGTTAGCAGTTCGTATGATCAATTACCATATTGGAAAGAAAGAAATTGCATGATTTTAATGTAGTGGATGTTTAATGAAGTCAAAGTAAACTTATGCTAAGGTAAGCTTGGTAGCTCTAGCAAGGCATCTTATCTCTGAAATCTCAATGGGATTAACATTTAAACTATCCTTGTGATTAAATCCTCTATAGCTCAACGTAGAGCTATCTTGGTTGTAATACTACTAGTTACCTTATTCCTTTTTCTCTTATATGTATACAACTCCTTTGGTTATAAATTTAATATGTAAGATCAAGAAAGTTATAATTAATTGGATATTTGATTCAAATGAGGTAATCCAGGTTATGGAAAAGCAACTGATAGAGAAGCTCAATTCTTACTACTATATGGTTAGATATACTGTAATAGTCATTTCTATGTTAAACCTAAGATGCAAGATAGAGGAGGTTTATTTTTATTAAGGCGTGCTGTATGGTGAAAAGGCTCAATAGCATGTTAATGTCATTAAATAATTATGGTAAGATTAGTTTAATAATTATCAATTAAGATTGGACAAAAATCGTGATCGTAGTAGTTCAGTTATAGCTTTAGGTTCAACTTTAGCTTTAAGTTCATCTAAGACTAGTGTTAACATGTGTCTAAAAAATTCATTAAAGAAAAAAGGGTTAGAACTTCTTACAGTATGATGGAGTTAGACAATTATTTGGAGGCAGATGTTACGACAAAAGTTGAAGGTATGGAGTTCGATGTAATACTATAATGGAAGAACCATAGAAGTGGTTTCTCAACCATATAAGCGATTACATAAGATCTACTGTTGCTTTAGAGTCTACTTTAGTATTGGCAATCAAATAGTCCTCATTGTGCTCAAATTTATCTAATTATTTTAAAAGCCCTTATGTGTGCTCGAAGTTGATTAGATGATGAAGATATTGAGGGTAAACTTTATGATATATTAATTTTAATTGTCGTAATAATTTTAATAATCATAAATTATAATATCTGATCTTATATTGTTTTTTTATATTTTTTAATTTTCATAATAATTTTAATAATCATAAATTATAATATCTTATCTTATATTGTCTTTTTATATTAACACAAGTACTGGTATAGAGACCAATCATTCAATTGAAAATTGTTTTGAAAAAATATTTGATGATGAAGGTATCTTTAATTGGTAATTATCATGTGTTTAATATTCATTTAATACAATTATTATATAATCAAGTATAATTTAAATAATAATATTTCTATATGTAGATGAAGTGGTGCGAACTATTGACGATCTTGATTATAATGATTAACTATCCCCTTTCCTCTACTATGAGTTTGTTATCTTTAATCTTTGTTTCTGGATTTACTTATTTTTCTTGTGATTGATTTGGTTTTCACAATTGAAGATATAATTATTTAGTTGTGTGCTTTTATGTATGTTCGAAACTATTGTTTCAACCTATTCACTCAACTTTAGTCTCTACTCTCCAGCTATAATTGATAACTTCCTTCTAAATTTTTGCAAATTGTATCATTAAACAATTGGGATAATATTAGCACTATAATATTCTTTTGCTTTGATAATAAAATTATTTTTATAATATTAATGTGATGTTTGTTACATAAGTATAATCATAAATTTATAATATTAGCATAATAAAATTTTTTATTTTGATAATAAAATGACTTTCATAATATTTTACTATGATATTTGTTTCATAAGGAGACTCACAAAATGAACACCATTTATTGATATACTTAGATAAGAGAATAATGATTGGTGAAAAAAGAGATAATAATTTAAAACGACACTAATTTTAAAAAATTAAGCAAGGCATTGGACTTAACAATTTTAATAAAAATAGATTTTTAGATAACATAATATGTTATAAAATTTTTAAAAAATCTTTTTTAAATTTAAAATTATTTATTTATAATTAAAAATAGACTAGCCCAAATCAGTTAGGCTTCAGTTTGGATAGGCCTAATCGAACTTAGGCTTGGACTCTATTGGGCTTCAAGTAGCTCAAACCCCAATCAAGTTAGGCTTAGTCTACCTATCCTAAGGCACGATTAGGTCTCGTTTCAAGCTCATATTGGGTAGTGCCTAAATGCAGCCTAACTTTTTGCCATCGTTGATTGTGTTTATCAAAAAGGTTGAAAAGAGTATTTTCAATCCTCTCATTATATATAGATGAAATTTTATTAGTTTCAGTACATTTTATTAATCTCATTATGTATAAAGCTCAAGTGTATAAAGTGTTTTGCTTAAGATTTTCATTATCTTTGATTAGTTTTAGTATGATCGAGAAAGTCCATTGTGTATGTTAGGAGGGTTAAAAAGAGTATTTTTAATCCTCTTATTATATATAGATTATATTTTATTAGTTAGAAATAAATTAAAGTCAAACAATACTACTAAAAAACAATTACCCTCTACATTTAAGATGAAGAAAATGAGTAAGGTTGACTACATTTTGGGAGTCAAAATTCATAGAAATTGGTCTAAAAAATTTTTAAATTGTCTTAGAAGCATTGCATTAGAAAATTTTATAATCAATTTCATAAATAGAATGTCAAAACCTATAGGTACTCATAATGGACAACATGCATGTTCACGGTATTGAACAATGTTTTAAGACTAAAGAAGAAAAGAATAAATGCTAAAACTGCCATATGTTAATACAATGGGATGTTTGATGTATAAATATGTACTCGAATAGCCATATGTTATATTCTTAGGATAGTTATTAGATATTAGAGTCATCATATTAATGTGTATTGGAAAATAGTTAAAAGAATTACCAAATATTTGCAAGGTATTGTGAACCTTGCCTATAGACAATTAATTTTATCCTATTTTGTTTTATTATTTGTAATTTTTATTTACAAAATTAACAATATATATTATGATAATTTTAGTTATTTGTTTTGCGTCTTTATTGTCACGTGTTAATTATATTTCAAAATACTTAGTTTTGTATTTTAAAACTTTTTCCAAATTTTATCTTAATTAATTTATATTTAATTAGTTTTATTCTTTCATAAAATAAATTAATTTCTTAAGCATTTTTTGTGCTTTAGGAACATTTAAAAGCACAATCGAAATATGAATTCAAATTTAAAGGTCGAGAAACTTGTAAGTTGAAAATTAAAGAGAAAATTACATAAGGACCAAATTATAAAGTGGGTGAAGACCAAATTGTCCAATTTGAGGATATGGGACTATTATTTGGTAAAGCCAATGTTTTAAAAAATGAACTGGATATTGAACTGGTCAAAGAAAAAGCTTAAGGTTTAAAGATTCAACCAGTGTTAAACCGCCATAAAATTGGTATATACTAACTAAAAAGTAAATATTATAAAAATAAATAAAAATAAAATATTTCAGTAAAATAAAAAGAGTACACTAATATTTATTATTATAAAATAAATTAATAATAAACTAAATTTAATAATTGAACCAATTAATAGATAAATGTAGAGGAAATTCCTCTGGCTAAATTAATGGATAAATTATTCAAAATTTGTTGTCTTTATTCTAGCTCAATTAATAGATAAATTAATTAATATTATTTGTCTTTGGCAATGAATAGGATTAACATTTAGTAGGCCTCATATTACTGCTTCTAGAGAAGAGGTATTCTAGAACCTATTCTTCTAACCCTAGGTTTTGACACTTGAATATAAGTTTTAAGTAATAAGTAATATTTAACTTGGAAAATGACCATTCACCACAATTCTTATGGGACCTAAAGTGGGTAAACTATTGACCGAGATATCAACTATCTAAACATTTATAGTAAAGTTGCTAAGTTACAAATCATGCAAACAACTCAGTAGAGTATTGGAAAACTTTCCAAGACTAAAATATTTTGCAATGTCACACTAATGAAACAAAACAACTCTTAACTGTGAAAAAACAAGCTCTAGTTGTGTTCACAGATATCATTGCAAAGGCCACAGGTTCTTTTGGGCAAGTAAAAGGGATCTAGAATTTGTGAACAAAACATATGATTTTCTAAAAGACCATTACTTGGTTCCACCATATTGGGATAAGATGATAATAAGGGCATAATAAGGAGTCATGATAGTTATTGGATGCAACCTGAAAGGCCCAAGCTTGATGCTCATCTGATAGATATGTTGTTACAATAAGTAATTAGGTCTAGTTTTTAAGCATCACCACCAGTTTTTATCATAATTAAATGGCTCAGTAGCCAATATATTATTTTCTTTTTTCTTTTTGAGAATGGAATTTGTTGGAGGAAACATACAAGTTCTCCTTGTTTGTTGTTTGATTGTTTACTGAACTAGTAGAGGAATCTCATGAAAAAGGGCATGTTAATGTGCTAGGTGGGTGACCCAAATCTATTTTGGTTTAAGAACAAGAACACTAATTTTTTGGTTCATAGAAAACTGATCATTTTTTATTCATAATAATAAAAATAAAAACCAAACTAAAAATCAAATTGGTTCATGCTTAATTCAATCGAACTAGCCAGCTCAGTGTTGTTTTAAAAACATTGGTTAAAGCTGTTGGCAATTATAATTGCATAAAAATAAACTAGTTAATAAAATGCACACTCAAAAATTTTATTAACACAACACAACTTGTTAGGGTTGGGCACCTTACATAGCTTTCACACCTTTTTTCACTCACTTTTCTTTTAATTTTGTGTACAATACATATAATGGTCAAATGGCCATATTTATAAAGAAACAAAGTTGGGAATAACCGACTATAATTTCCAGCTTCAGTGAAGCTGTCTAAAGGAATTCAAAAATAATTTGGCTTGGTATTTTGACCAAGTTAAATATATCACTTTACAACTCATAATCTAGAAACATATATTGAACCAAGTTTAATTTCTAACATTCTCCCTTAAAACTTGGTTTAATCATTCTAAGCTTGTTCTTCAACTTGTAAAATGGTTCAACTTTTAAGGGCTTCATGAAAATATCTACTATTTGATCTTCAAATGCGTAATACTCAACTATAATTTCTTTATCTTTAACCAAATCTAGAATGTAGTGATGTTTAATGTTAATACGCTTACTTTAACCGTGGAATACTGGATTCTTTATTAAGTTGATTGCTAATTTATTATCGTAGTAGATTGTTGTTAGACCATCTTATTAGTGTTGTAATTTACTAGGCATCATCCATAGCCAAATCGCTTAAATGATACAATTTGTTGCTCCTATATACTTTGCTTCTGTAGTTGAAAGAGCAACTACTTCTTGTTTCTTCAATGACCAAGAAAATGCTCCAAAACTAAAATGAAAGGCATAACCTGAAGTGATTTTTCTCTTTTCAACGTCACCAGCCCAATCACTATCTATATATCCAACTAGTCATATATTTTTATTGTTTGAATAGAATATGTCATCATCAATCATACCTTTAATGTATCTTAAAATTCATTTTATGGTTTGCTAATGAGATTGTCGTGGTGAATCCATAAATCTACTCACAATACCCACTCTGTAAACAATATCTGGCCTAGTTATAGTTAGGTACATTAAACTTCCAACGAGTCTTCTGAAGTTTGTTGCATCAACCAAATCACCACTGCCATCTTTCACAAGTTTTAACCTTTCTTTAGCTGGTGTTAAAATAGGATTGCACGCATCCATCTTGAATTTCTTTAAAATGTCTTTTAATATTTTGTTGTGAAATAAATATGCCTTCATTTGTTTACTTTACCTCGATACTAAGAAAATAGGTCATTGATCTCATATCTGTCATCCCAAAGTGAGCAACCATATCCTTCTTGAATTCCTACAACAGTGTTGAATTATTAATAGTAAAGATTAATTCATGTACATAGAGACAAACTATAACAATGTCCTCCTTCCTTGTTGATCTAGATATACAAAGTATATTAATATGGACACTTATGAAAACCATGTTCAACGAAATAAGTATACGAGTATACCATGACCTTGGTGCTTATTTAAGACCATACAATGCCTTCTTTAGCTGATAAACCTTATCTTCTTCTCCTTGCTTTACATACCCTAATGGTTGCTCAACGTATACTTCTTCTTCAAGTACACCATTCAAAAAAGCTAATTTGACATCCATTTGATAAATCTTCCAATTACTTTGGGCAGTAAGTGAAATCATTAAGCGTACAGTATCCAATCTGGCAACAAGTGCAAATACTTCGAATAATCGATACCTGACTTTTGCTTGTATCCTTTTATAAGTAATCTTGTTTTAAAACATTCGACTTCTCCATTGGGCTTGTACTTTGTCTTGATACCCATTTGACACCAATAGTATTCTTCCCTTTTGGTAAAGTGGTTAACTTCTATGTTTTATTCTTTTCTGTGGCACATATTTCTTCATCCATTACTTTAATCCAACGACTATCATTTACTGCTTCCTCGATCATTACTGGATCACAATCTACGAAGAAAGCATAATGGGCCATAACTTCACCATCATTGTCATCATCACATACTTGACAATCTTTCATATAAATGGGTGGATGGTGTTCTTGTTGTGAGTGCTTACGTGAAGGTGAAATACAAGGAGATGACACTTCAGGATCTATGAGTTGGCTCTTCAGGAATTGGAGGTAAAGATGACTCTTTAGTTTGATTAGTCATTTCCAATTCACTGTTTATGAACATTAATAGTGGAAATGGTTTTTTTTCTTTTTCTGACCAATCTCATACTCCTTCTTATTCAGAAGTAACATCCTAATTGATAATCACTTTTTGAGTCTTTGGATAATAAAGCTTATAACCTTTTTTTTCCATGCTATAACCAAGAAATATACAGTTTTCTGCCTTTTCATCTAGCCTCTTTCTTAACTTATCAGGCACATGTGAATATGTTATACAACCTGTTAGACCCCGATACTGGAGTCTAACTCCTACTTGCTTGCATTCTCTGATACCATATGTGCACTCTGTTAGACCCCGATACTGGAGTCTAACTCCTACTTGCTTGCATGCTCTGATACCATATGTGCTGGCACCCCTCCCCGGGCGGGTCCACGGCCCGACGTCCTAAGTGACATCTGGACCTATGGCCCACGGGGGAGGAATTCCCC
>JANQAP020000140.1:1643248-1729964 GCA_026874005.2 Erythroxylum coriaceum
TAGAGAGTCAAGGCATCACTCCAAGTCTGCATATTTTTGTATTTAAGTTAGTTTATGAAAACACAAGGCTTTAGCCGAATTTCAAGTATTACTCATTCATGTATATGTTGTATTTTGTATTATGAGTTACAATAACGTATTTATGGCTTAAAATTCCCATTAAAGCTTTGTAAAACTCTTTCCTTTTGATGTTAATGAAATATATTTATGTTTTGCTTATGATTTTTCATGTTTTCGCATTGCATTTTAAAGCATTTATAGGGGTAAATTCTGTATTATGACTTCAGGGGAAAATTTGTATTAATCTAGGCTGTTTTTAGGCAAAGTTGTCTTCTTGGAAGTTGTAGTTTATCCTTTTATCTTTCCAATGATATAAAGTTTGTAACTTTTGGATTTCGAAGTTGAGAGATATGCTATTTACAAGTTAGTGATGCTGCATAGGGTGTATGCTGGACACATTATAGCCTTTTTCTTTACTTGAGTTAACAGAAAATGAGTTCCATGGTGTTTTGAAATAGGAAGAATTAGTGTGATAAGTTAGAGATGAAATGAAGGTGATAAAGGAAGTTAAATGTGTGCTGATATTGAAGGATGTATTGACATGGTTGATGTTGTATTTATGTGATCATGTGCAGAAATTTATGATGAATGTGTATAGGTTTGAATGTTATGTTTTTGGGTTGATGACCAAACATAGATCATAATTTGGTTGTTAATGATATTGAGTTGAAATGGAAGTGATAATGAAGGGAAAATGGTGAGGAAACTAAGTTGGAAATGATATATATGCATAAGAGGGGTCATAGGTAACTTCTAGGAGTTGGAAATCTAGAATTTGACCCATAAAGGCGGACCTTCTCGGGTATTCCAGCGCTCCAACTCAGTTCATATTTGTTTGGAGGGACATATATTCGCTAGAAACGGGGTCTAACAGCTTATATCTTTCTTCAACATTAACAAATTTCTTTGCTTCGAATCGACTCTTTTTGCTCTCTATTTAAAAAAGTAAATAGATATCAAGAATTATAGATTGAATTACAACATTGAAATATGAAAATTTGATTCAAAAGTAATATACATACTCCATATATATGTCAACCTCCTCGCAATTGTTCAAAATATACCAATGGATAATTTCGAATTTGTCTTTAGTTAACTCAACATATTTTTTATTGAGCAAGTTTTACAATTATAAAATCATCAGTATTCCATAAGCGCATGGATCGTAAGCATAGTAGTTGAGATGTCGATCCCATAAAGAATTAGTTAAACTATTTCCTAACTTTGTCTAAGGTCTAAAAATTGTAATTAAAATGAAAATAAAAATGATCAGAAAATTAAGCAATTGAATATGGATCAATTGAGAATGAAATTCTAAAATCAATGCAAGAAAATCAAAATTGAACACAACCACTTAACAATCGAGAAATCACACAAGGAAGATTAACCAATTATGAAAAGAGGGGATTTATCCTATTGTCAATTACTAACTTAATTACTTTTGAGTTAATGGGTATTGATCTTATAATTTCATAAGGTTTATTATCCTCTCTCTCGACCTAATCATTAAACCCTAAATCATAATCCCTAATTAAGTCCAAAGTTTTGAATTTTCAATCTCTTAATTAACAAAACAGTCTACGTTCTAATTAGTTCTTAAGTACTCTTATAGATAATCGAGTCCTCACATAATATCTCTCTTTGTATAATTACCAATTTGATTATTTATGTGATCTATTAGGTTATTAAATCTCATTACCCTACCTAATCATGTTCCTATCGGTTCACTCTCTCGATTTGTTAACAAAGTATGTAAAAATGACAAACAATCACAATACCCAAACACATTAACAACAAAAGTAATCAAATCACCATTGATTCAAGAATAAATCCCAACAGAGGTTAGAGCATCCTTAAACAAATATACATCATCCTCATATTCATTTCATACATTAAATGAAATTAACAACAATATGAAATGAGCAAGTTATCTTGGAAGGAAGGTTGGAGTGGTTAGCAACAATAACTCCTCCTCTTCTTCTTTCCACTTCTCTCTTCCTTGGCTTCTTTCCAAAAGTGGTCAATGGAGGCTCCTTGATTAGGGTCATCTTATTTCCTCTTATAGTGTTTTTGCCTTTTAGGGTAAAAATTAGGTTTTACCCATGCCAAAAAGTCCAAAATGACCCTCCAAAAATAGAAATGGAAGTAGATTCCCAGGTCTATCTCGCGCCTGTCATGATCATGGCAGGTATGTTATGATCGTGACCTTTGAAAATGAGATTCTATCACTATCGTGACCATGGCTGGGTTGCTTCTGTCATAATCGTGACCTTAGCTCTTCCTCCAAGCTTTCTCCAACTTCTCTCAATCTTCTTCATCTGATTTCAAACACTAACAAACATATCAAAATACCTCAAATGCACAAAATTAAAGTCCAATAATATTCTATAAACCACATAACACTCACAAACACAAACACAAACATAAACACATAATCACATTGACACAATTCTAAACCTAAACATGCACAAATAATCTAATCAACAACTAAAAACACATTAAAATACCCACTAAAACATAATGTAAAATATAACTATCATGTGACACAAGTGGCCTAACTTTTTGGGAGAAAACTAACAAGCCATCATCTTGATCAAAATCAAAGTTACGTTTTGGTCTGTTAATCTTATCTCAACGTCATTTAAGTACATCGAACAAAATTTCAAGCATTCATTTGCTATATAAACTTTTGTAATAAACCTTTAGGTCGAGCTTTATTATATACATAACGCTTAAGAGAGCATAAAAACCTAAACAAAATATAAAGCATTAACAATTTTTAGTAACTAATAACTTTTTAAAAAAGTAGAAGTTAATATGAATTACCTTTCAATAGAGAACATCCATCGAAATTGAACATGTCCACAAAATTTTTCTTCGTATGGTAAGTTGCCAAATACACCGTAACATCACAAAATGATAGGGGGAATACTAGTTCAAGCTTACATTGAATCAAAGCAATGTCTTTTTCCATTTTGTTAAGCTCTTTAGCTTTAAGTGTCTTGCAACATAATTGCTTAAAAAACTCACCCAATCACCCTAAAGTTATAGACACATCCTTTAGCAAACAGCCATGTATTCCAACAAGAAGTAATCGTTACAGAAGTACATGACAATCATGGCTTTTCATCCTCAATACTTTTCCCTTTTTAACATTCACACAACGGACTATATTAGATGCATACCCATCAGAAAACTTGACTGATTTAAGAAATTAACAAAAAGCTTGCTTCTCCTTTTTTGACATGTTATAACAAGCAGGTGGAATAATGTATGACCCATCATTTCTTCTTTTTAAATGCAAATCTTTTCTTATATTCATGTCTTCTAAGTCTAGTCTAGCCTTAATTGTGTCTTTCGATTTGCCATCAATTCCCATCACAATTCCTAAAATTTTCTCACAAATTTTTTTTTCAATATGTATCACATCAAGATTATGCCTCAATAGCAATTCCTTCCAATATAGTAAATTGAAAATTATGCTTTTTTATTCCAGTTAACCTCAACAACATTTCGCGTTCGCTTTCTATTACTTGAGTATTTGCTAGGTGTAATGTCACCCAAATGCGATAGTTACATAACCACATCATCACCAGAAAACTATAAAGGAGCTTCACCCAATTCTACTTTACCATTAAACAATTTGCTTCTTCGCCATCAATGCCCATTTTTTAAGTAATGACTATGTCTCATATAACATATTTTACTTTGTAGCCTTATTGAATAAGTTTGATGGTTACATACAGGATAAGCCATACACCCTTTAGTGCTTCATCTAAACAAATTCCCATAAGCTAGAAAATCATTTATGGTCCATAAAAGTAAATGTTTCTAATCCATTATAAATGTTTCATCTTGAACAACATCAAAAGTTTCTAATCCAACGTCCCATAGGTTGTTTAAGTTATCAATTAATGGTTGTATGTATACATCGATGTCTTTATTAGGAGTAGTAGATCCTGGAATAAGTGAAGACAATAATATAAAAGACTCGTTCATACACTTCTATGGAGGTAAATTGTATGGCACTAAACTAAGTCGAACATTATAACAATCTTGTGCAAAACATGGAAACTTTCCATTAAAGTCTTTCCATGTCATTGAATCTATTGGATGATGCATAATGTTATCATCAATGCATTTCTCTTTATGCCACCTCATATCTATGGTTGTTTTTGTTGACATAAAGCCTTTGTATTCATGGTTTAGTAGGAAAGTATCTCAAGATTTTATGTGGTATCTTTTTCCCTCTTCCATCATCCACCCACCTCCTTGATGTACCACAAATTGGATAAAATTTTGAGATCTTTATTGTCCTTCCAAACTATAGCATAATCATACTTACAAGCATGTATTAATATAAATCCTAATCCAAGGTCCCTTAACAATTTATTTGCATTATAGTAAAATTTACGCAATTTGTGTCCAAAGGCAAATATATCATTGAGCAAGTCAATTATCATGTCAAAAGACTTGTTACTCTATTTATTATAGACCTTTAAAAGCAACAACTTAACAACAAAAGATAGCTATGAGAAATTCAAGCACCTTGAATATAATTCTTCTTAAGCAACTTTCAATAACTTCCTAAAATTATCTTTTGTAATAATAACAATTATGTTAGGCAAACCGATATCATTCATGTCTCCATATAATTCCCATAATCCTCTAACATCTCACCAATCCCATCATTATCATCACCATCACCATCACCATCATCTACATCATTATTGTTATCATCATCAACACTATATCAACACTACTACTACTACTTGCTTCCTTATGTTTGCCATGATAAAGCCATGGAGTATAAAATTTATCTATGCCTCGGATTAGCAAATGATTATATGCCATATCTTGACTTTGAATGTCGACATTTAAGCAATCTATGCTTGGACAACGAATATGACATTCATCACTCATTTTATCTTTAATAAATTGCATGAAACTTTTAACTCCTTCTAAGTATTCAGTCGACCATTTCTGATGAGACATCTAATTTTTGTCCATCTAGGTACACAATTAAAATAAAATAACAGAATTACTAAATACAATCCTTAGTCTTTATAACATAACCATTAATCACTACAAGTTCATTTTCAAATTTTGAATTTAAACAGCACTATAGTACGTGACATTGTTACACCACATGAATCAAAAAAGCAAGTTAATGCTGTGATTTTTAGGCTTATAGAATATTTCATCGATAAGCCTCATGGGAGCTCCATAATAGGTTTCTAGCCTATATACTATCCTAGGGGTTTATTATGCAAAAGATTCTTATAATTGTAGGTGAATTTCTAATTTTAACATTGATTTTGAATTAATCACATTAAAGTTCATAAATTAAGTTTGAATTTAAACAAGCACTATAGTACGTTGCATTATTACACCACATGAATCGAGAAAGCAAGTTCTCATCGTAATTTCTAGGCTCATGGAATATTTCACTGACAAACCTCATAAGAGCTGCATCACATCTTTCCAACCTATATACCATCCTGGGAGTTTATTATGCAAAGGATTGTCCACATTTGTAGGTGAATTTCTAATTTTAATACTAAGTTTGAATTAATCAAATTGAAGTTCACAAATTAAGTTTGCATTTAAACAAGCACTATGGTACGTGGCATTGTTACACCATATAAATCGAGAAAGCAAGTTCTCGTTGTGACTCCTAAGCTAATGAAATATTTCACAGTTAATCCTTATGGGAGTTGTATCATAAGTTTTTAGCCTATATACCATCATGGAGGTTTATTATGCAAAGGAATGTCCAATTTTAATACTAAGTTTGAATTAATCACATTGAAGTTCATAAATTAAATTTGAATTTAAACAAGCACTATGATATGTGGCATTGTTACACCATATGAATCAAGAAAGCAAGTTTTCGCTGTAACTCCTAGGCTCATGGAATATTTCACCGATAAGTCTCATAGGAGCTGCACCACAGCTTTCCAACCTATTTTACCATCCTAGGAGTTTATTATGCAAAAGATTGTCCATAATTGTAGGTGAATTTCTAATTTCAATACTAAGTTTTAATTAATCACATTGAAGTTCATAAATTAAGTTTGAATTTAAACAACACTATGGTACATGACATTATTAGACCACATGAATCGAGAAAGCAAGTTCTCGCTATGACTTTTAGGCTTATGAAATATTTCACTAATAAGCCTCATGGGAGCTGTCATCACGTGTTTCCAACCTATATATCATCCTAGGGTTTATTAAGCAAAGGATTATCCATAATTGTAGGTGAATTTCTAATTTTAATAATAAGTTTGAATTTATCACGTTGAAGTTCATAAATTAAGTTTGAATTTAAACAAGCACTATAGTATGTAGCATTATTACACCACATGAATCGAGAAAGCAAGTTCTTTCTATGACTCTTAGGCTCATGGAATATTTTACTGATAAGCCTCATGGGAGCTGCATCACGAGTTTCCAAACTATATATCATCCTAGGAGTTTATTATGCAAAAGATTGTCATGAACATTAGGTGAATTCATACATCAGTATCATCAATTATTCAAACAAAAACCAAACATAAATACTTAGACTATTAAAGTAGTCTATAAAAACTTATCAATGATTATAAAAATGCATAAAACAACCAAAAGCAATCACATTGTAGTCATGAATTAGTTGGACAACTTACCTTAACAGACGGATAACCACAAACTACAAAACAGAAGGACGAAGTTGGTCGATTATTAAGCAATTTTCAATACAAAACACGGCCTATAGAAAAGACAATTTCATTATTTTATATGAGAGTGACTTGTTAATAGAGTTGGGTCTTAGGACTTAAAATGTAGAAAATTCTTATAACTAAATTTTTTGGACACATAACCAATAGCTTACTTTTAATAAAGTTTTAATGACTTTGTAGCAGTGATAGGCTCACGATAGTTTGTGAGTGAAGTAAACTTCGACGGAGAATAAGAAGTTAGACTACTATAATTTGAGAGTGACATTAGAGATTCAAAGTGAACTTTAGTTGAACAACCTATAAGTAATAGTAAAACAAAATTCCTAACACATATTCATATTCAATCAACCCATTTAACATATATTCACATCCATTTTAAGCATTCATTCATAAAACTATTTTCCAATCTTAATATACATCCAAGTCAAATTCAATCCAACCAAACCTAGGTACATGTATGTAACACCCCATTACCATAAAGTATATTCCCAAACATCTTGAGGACATTTAAGAATATATCCTATGACAATGGCATGTTAAAGCAATCATAATCACTTAATATGGCATCATAAATAAATCACAAATATACTAAAGATTAATTCCTCATTCTATTTATGAAACGGAATTTACAAAGTCGATTTTCACTCTATAATCTATATATACACTTTATCAAAAGCAAATGAGAGTCTACTACTCTTTACATCATTTTCTACATGGAATGAAAAACTAAACAAAAACATTCTATCTAACTCCTCAGTCTCAGCTGACCAGAGCTTTGGGTCATTTCTTAAGTCCAAAACGTAAGTACAAGACTTCTTCTAGAATGTCTTAGTAAGTAGGTCTCATCTCTCGTACCTAAAAATTAATGTTGCAATTTTAATGAGTTTTGCGAACTCGGTGAGTGAACCATCATTGATGAGCTCACTCATATCAAAACACAACATCTCATACACAAACCAAATTTAGAGTATACCATATTATAAAAGTACATCATAAATTTCACACACATTTCAATTAAATCTTTTCAGAATAATTCAATCCTCTTTCTCAGTCAATCATATTATCAAATGTATATTTATATGGCATATCATCATATCAATATAATGCAATAATTGTTCTCAATCATTCATATAGTACATTTGAAAATATAACTGCAAATGCATATGCACATGTGATTCCACTTTCATTTTTATTTTATTGTGACCAAGTGCCTATTACTGTCCTGTATCCTTTGTGGATATCAGGCTCATTTCACATTATGTGCCATACCTATTGTGGATACTGGGCTCATTAATCATTAAGTTTATGGCTCTTTATGCGCATTTCTGAGCTTTAAACTCCTTTCAAATTGGCCACTTAGGTCATAACCCCTTTATCTAATCATGCATATTATGTAATGAAATGCAACATGTTACACTTTCAATAGCTTTCATTCATTTCAGACACAGTCACTTTTCATATTCATCGGACATAAGTTCAGCATTCCACAATTTTGTTAAGAACACATTTCTTTCATATTCACATACAATCAGAACACTCCCAATGCATTCCCAGATATCAAACTCCTCGGACCATTAATGTTCGAAATTATCAATCATATCAATCATAATTCAATAACTAAAATTTGAACAGAAATAAATCAATCCTAGTGAGAATCATCTAGGTTGACTCATAGTACACTCCAGATTATGCTATTGCCTGGATGATCCAATAATGTCTGGATGCAATCGTTTGATTTGCAATTCTATATCATGCAATATACACATTTATACACATTATTAATTTGCGCAATCACATAAGCATTTAATCTTACTCATATATATATGTCATGTATAATGCATGCTCAATTTGACTATTCCAGGGTATGTATCCTTAAACCATATTTCTTGATCATTCAAACATTATATTTGTATATGTCTAGCTTGCACTTAGGTTTTCACCTCAAAATAACTTTATTATTCTCATTAAGTCCATCAATGAATCATTCGACCAACTTATTCAACATCCAATTAGGTTCATTTTAAACCTCATTTAAGTCTAAATACACCATAAGAAAGTACCTTAGCATTAATTGTTTCAAACATCACTTAAAAGACATCATTTCACTCTTTATGCTAGCCCATGATCGTGGTGACTATGCCACGATCGTGACAGAACCTAAATATCTAGGCCATAATCGTGTACTGAGGCCATGATCGTGCACTCTATTGTTTCTCCCAATTCTCCACGAATTTTACTTACTTAGAAACATCACTAACACTTCAAATTTTCCAGAATTCATGTTCAATTATGCATCCTTATTTAAATATAAATTATACTCCAATTCCAACTCAAAATTATTCAATTGATAGCTCACAAATCATGGTATTTCATGCATCAAAAATCAAACCAGAAACTATCATACATTATCATGCATATAGTACTAGTTCTTTGTCAATTTAAGAACACTATATTTGCATCTTCTTTTTAACTTAAATTTACCTTCTTTATATATCAAATTCTAGTTCAATTCATCCATATAATACTTTATACTCCTCGATTTTTATATAACAAGAACAAGTATAAAAACTTCTAAGTTTATCCAATATATTCCAACATATATCATCACCAACACTATACACATTTCGTTCCAATTCAATCATCATTCTCATTCTATTAAACATGCCATAAAAATCATATTTCTATTTACTTTTTAAGCTTACTATTTCAGCTCAAAACTTCAGATTAAACTAGGCCTCCATTGATGCATGATTAATCTCAAACTTAAGGTGAAAATGAGCTAGTTTCAGCAGCAAGATGAAGGTAACAATAAGCTAGTTTCTTAGCTATTTTATGAAGGATTAAAGTGTGGATTTTTTGTAACAATTTAGCTAGGGTTAAACTATAATTCAGAGAGATGAGAGGAGCAATTTCATTGGTGAAACAAAGAACGAAACAGCAGAAACTCTGTTGTAGATTCTTGCTTCATCAATATGCTAGGTGTCTTCATTTGACCATAACATTTGTCACATGGCATATAAGCCATTTGCCTACTGAATATGCTGCCATTTATCCACTTCTTAAGTTGCCATATGTCATCAAATAATTAGTCCACGTGTCTCTTAATTATTGATCCACTTGTCACTCCATAATTAATCCATTTTTCAATTAATTACTTGTCCATTTTTCACTCATTTAACTATGTCAAATGTCATTAAATTATAGGCTTAGTCACCCCAAATTTTCATGTATCAAATTATCTTACCACTTGGCATTTTTCCTAGTTTAATTATACATATTAATTCATCAATCTCTCAATTAATAACATTTAATTCCAAATTACTAATTGGAATCCAATCAAACCAAAATTTAAGATATAACAATTCACAATTCACATCATGTGTCATTTAAAATCTTTCATACTTAGGAATATGTCAATTTAGTGGATATACTATCTTGGTAATGTGTACAAAATTATAATTCATGTGTGTATGCTAATGATATACATGTAATTGAAATGCTCACAATGCTATTACTCATTCACAATGATTTAGGGTTCTAACCATAAGTGTGTTCCGAAAATCGAATATTACAATGCATATAAATCTTTAAGTCATGATCCTTGGCATTAATAACAAATTAAAAGTAATATAATTCATTAGCCATCATCTCTTTAAACCTTTATCTCTTTTAAGTTATTTTCTTTAACTTAGTTGGAAAAAATGTCTAATATTTCTTCTTTTATGTTTAATAAGCTTCACCCCTAATCCACAAAAAGGGTTGTCATTTCTAAAAGATATTAAAATATTTTCAATTATAAAAATTGCAATCAGTTGTAGGAGTAAATCGACAAAAGTTCATCCTTTCCTACCCAATTAGATGTTAAATGTTTTTATTATAATATTTTGTCAATTTTTGACTCACATTAAAACAAATCAACATTAAAACAAATTAACATAAAACTTGGTTAATATATTTGAATAACACTTTTCGAAAATTCCAAATTAAAAAAAGAAATTGCATTCAAGATTAAACGATGGGAATTGATTGAGAAAATTTCATACCTATATGATAATCGAAAAATAATAGAAAATAGAAAGGAAAAAAGTCATGCAAAAAATCGCTAAATGTTAGACTTTTAACAGCGATTTTTTTTTTGTCGCCGGTAGTTGCTTTTAGCTAGAAATTAGAAATTGTTGTTAAAGAAAACATAGCCAAAAGTCCCTTCTATTATAGTGTTATAACCCAAACTTCTAAAAATATAAATGGCAATATAACTCAAACTAGGCGAGGGTTCAAATCGAGGGCTAAAAGGTCTGCTCCAAGAAAATCTCAAGTTTTTTATGGTGAATCAAATGTACATTAAATCATTTGTTGATGAATTTCGACATTATTATGGTTATGTTTTAACTGAGAATTTGGACAACCAAGTTATGGTTTGATTGAAAGTTTAGACATGTATTAGTTATGATAGGTTTGACAATTTAAACAATGGTATTAGTTATGCTTTGGTTCACAATGTTATGTGTATTGCATTTGTATTAACTACTCTGTAGGACTAATTGAAACACTTTTAAACTCCTATCATTATCTTTCTTAAGCAAGTGTTTCACCTACTGGACATTGAAACTTCATCTTGGTCTCTTGACATTATTTTTTTCTTAAGTTTTGACCAATTTTCTTTTTCAATGGATTTGTTATTCCTTGATTCTCCTATATAAAATTTGAATCTACAATTTATTGATTATGCCTTTACTTGGTCTTTGGATGAGGAGTTTTTATATCTTATTTTGAGTTTGTAGGAACAAGTTTCCAAGTAATTTGGTATACCAGTTCAATTTTAGTGATTTTGGATATGGGTAAAATGTCAAAATAAAAGTATAAGTTCTAACATTCATCACCATTATTCATTCAACTTCCATCAAACTATCATAACAACCAAAGTTTTTCAATTGGTTTCGAAAGAGGAAAAAAATTTTGTTTCATAACTTTTAACTGATTCAAACCAACTTCCAAATTAACTTCCAACATTGCAGATCACTAAAACATTTAGAAAAGACCACAGATGACGAAGTTTTTTTGTTATTGCCAGAAAAAGGAGGAATCCTGCTTCTATTAACACAGGGATTGAAAGTGAAACAAAAGGTATAACCCACGAATACTGTATGTATGTTCCATAATTTTAATTTTTAATTTTTTTAATTAATTATTTCTTGTTTCTGATTCATCAACTTTTTTTTTAGCAAGAAGAATAGGAAAGAAAATAATAAAAACAAAGAAACTGTTAGGACAAATTATGATAATTTATATACAAATCCACATAATGCAACTCCTTAAAACTATTAAAGATATGAAAATGTCTCAATACTGGAGCTAGGTACATCAGATGCCTAAGATATGTAATCACATAAGACCTATAAATTAAAGATAAAAATAAAAAGGTTATATTTATATCAAATTTATATTATTTAAATGAATTAATATATATACACTTACCTTTTGCAAGTAATGATGATTCTTACGAGCAAGACTCTTAACCCAATGTATAGAAGATATCTGACATAATTTTTTACAATAACAAAACTTCAACTTATTTACCAATACTAAATGCCTATAAGACACCTATAATTTTAATATTAATTAAAATTTTGTGTAATAATGGCACCATCAAAACTATAATTAAAATACTTTCTTTGGCATAAATTCATCGATTAAAATGATGATCAATATTAGGCTTAGCATTTGATATTTGTAACTTCATCTTCTCTTTACAATTGGGGTAATTAATATAGGGAAGATGGAATATACATGTAGATCACAATTTAAAATGTCAAAATTTACATGTATATTCCATACACTAATTATTTTTCAAATTTCCTAAGTTTGTAAAACTCTTTTAGACTTAGAGAACCTCTTAGGGATGTAAAATATGGTACCTAATACCTTCTTTATTTAACAATCGACCCATAAAAGTTAGGACCCTTTTAGTTTCTTTTCTCTAGTTTTTTCTTTATATTTTCTTAATAAAAGTTAGGTGGCAACTCTATTGAATATTTATTTGATATTTGGTCCCATTTTTATTAAATATGTCTAAAAACATTAGCAACATTATCCTTGTATTATCAAGGAGGAAGCCTCAACTTGTCTACATATAAGGATGTCGATGGATTTCAAATAGAGATGAGAAAAGAGGCAACCTCCAACTATGCCTTCTATCCATAATGAAATCAAATTATATCGATTGCACACTTGCAATATAGGAGGCAATCTAGTTGAGATGATTCTTGTAAATCTTAAACTTTACAATACACTCAAATGATAATATAATATTTTTTATAGATAATATCGTAGCCACAACTTATACAAAGGATCCCAAGTGTCCTGAAAAGTTAAAGCACATTGATACTAGATATTGCTTTAGTCAATATTCAGTTGCACAAGGTTATGTAGTCTTTAGATACATTTAAACACAGAAGATGATAGATAATCTTATTACCAAACTTGAAGTTAGACACATTTTATAGAGATGTTAGAAGTTTGGGAATGTGTAGGATTTGAGATGTATGGAATACATTTAATTTATGCATTAATAATATTTCATTGTTTTCTTATAATTGTAACATATGATAATTAATATATTGTATTTGAAGCTTAAGTTCATGTCAACATATTGAGATCAACCCTCCCTCATTAGCGATGCTTCTTGTTTTTCATAATCAAGTGATAAGAGAAAATGAACCAAATTCTCATTTAAGTTTACAAATATGAAAACTTATCGTTAGGTTGCACCCTTCATTTCCTATATGAGTGAAAGAACAAGGACTAAAGATAAATATTATGAGAGAAAAATTATAGTCTCCCTATGTGTTTGAGTAAGAGAAGGACTTAGATATATAGAGATGGTATCTACAGAAAATAAAAGGAATTAAATATAAATTAAATACTTAGTAGATTTTATGAGAAATTCAATAATCAATATGTAATTTGATAGTTAAGCATCAAATATTCTTTTTTAATTAATGTGTGTAGAAGTTACATGTTAAGATTCGTGAGATATTAAGTTAAAAAGACAATTTCTTAAAAAAATTATTTAGATGTCTAAAAAGATAGATAGATATATGAATACCATGTATTTCTCTGACAAAAAAAAAACCATTTATAGAGTTGTCACCTAATAAGGACTTAAGGTATTAAAGGGTGGAATGACAATATAACTTTAGTAATTATCTTAACGTGTGAGATTGAATTTGCATATGCATGAAGAAATGGAGTCTAAGGACTTATTTGGTTATATTTCTATTTTTTATTTTTTTACTTTAATTTTCAAATTCAATAAAAAATTGTTTGATTGAGTTTCAAGTTTTCATTTTTTGTTTTGATTTTTCTTGTTTTCATAACTTAAGAAAAAAATTATTCTTTGTTTTCTTTTTTTGTCATAATTTGTTTTTATTATTAATCAAACATATACTATTTAATAAAAAACGGGTTACTGATTTTATGTAGTTGGAGTCGTAGTCTGGTACATTTTGCTTTCTCTTTTATTCTGCGTTGCTGCGTTGTTTTGGTCTTATAGCTACTGGAATTTGCTGCATTTTATTTCCTTTGACTGTCGCTGGGTGTGTCATTTTCTCCTCTTGGTGATGAGCTGGTGTGTTTTGCCTTTACTGCTCTTATTTTGGCTTCTGGAATTTGTTGCGTTTTCCTTTGTACTACATTTTGCTTTCTTCTGCTATGCATTTTGCTCTTTTAGTGGACCCTTGCGTTTTTTATGTTTGTTTCTGCTCCTAGTTGTTGTGTTGTTTTATTCTTTCTATTTTTGCATTTTTGCATTTTAGTATTGTTCTTTCCTTCGTCTAATTTATATCCTTTATCGATAGATTTGATGGGCAGAGTTAACATTATAAATATTAAGCTAAAGTTTGAAATTTTTTGGAAAGATCCAGCTTTCTCTTCTTCTCCTTCTCTTTTCCTCTTCTCCACAAGCCTCACGTTCTTTCCTTCTGTCGCTGCCCTTGACAGAGGCTCGCGGTGTTTGGATTCTCTAGCCCTTTTCCGATTCCTGCCACCGCCTCCACTGCCAACTCTCTAACGCCGCGTATGATTATTATGATCCATATACTGAGACGGAACGAAAAAAAAAATTAGAGACAAAATAGAACAAAAATTGGAAATAGTGAGTTGTTTGGTTGTAATGGACAAAACAGATAAAACTGTGTGTCTCGAGGACAGAAATATGTTTGGTTGCAGTTGACAGAACATAGAAAACAGTGTCAATGACCAAAGTACCCCTGTAGTATAATATGATTGGAAATATGTAATTCATTGATTATTTTAAAACGAATTATTTGTATTATTATTTTTTAATTGTATATATAAATAAGGAATTAAAAATTGAGGAACCTAAAAAAGGGGTATTGAGCCATTGAATAGCAAAAAATTTGTACAAGTTAACAATAAAATGAATTACGTAAATATTTTTTATAATTGTATCCAAAAATTTTAATTGTATTGGTATTTTTTAATTACAATGAAATAAAATGAAGAACCTAAATATTTAATGAAATGAGTTATTGAATAAAAAATTCCTACAAGTTAGAAATTCTAGTATATAATAATTTAATAAAACATCTAAGTATTCATGGAATTAATTACATAATAGGTTAAAGATACATTTAAGCCTTATATTTTATTAAGAACGTCTTTTTTTGCTATTTATACACTTGGGCATGTGTGGAATATTGGTAATAATATGGGGGTATTTTTGTCCAACAGTCCACGTGTTTTGTTTCTGTGACAGGCACAAGAAAGTTGTGCCACGATTTTGGAAGGACAAAATTTTTTGTGTTTTTATGAACTGGAGACGGAACAAAAACAGACAGTGTCAGCAACCAAACACTGCTGGACACATAATTTTTGTGTTTTGTTATCTGCCTCCACTCACGGAGACATCAACTAAACCCAGCGTAAGTTTTCGCTTTTAACTTTCTCTTTTCCAAGTTTAGGTGAGGTTTTGGTGTCTATTGTATGGGCAATATGCATGTTGGTAATTTTTGGACATCTCCATGAGTGGCTTCCTTCAATTTGTGGTTGCGATGGTTGGCAGTTCAAGACATTCTTTTAGTTAATTTTGTTATTTCCTTTATGTAAGTGCGTTCTTTGTTTTTAGTCTGTATTGTTTTTATCACTTACTCTCAAGTCTTCTTTGAGGTATGGATCTTGTGTTATGGATTTTGTGTTTATCCATCTTCTTTAAGATATGCTGATATGATCAATGAGTTTGTATATTTTCTTAGATTGCCATAACCATTTGTTAACAATTATATGGAAACTTGGGTTTTGGTTTCATTTATTCAATCGAGTGGAGTGAGATGAGAGGGTTAACGTTTGCTAGTGTTATTGAAAAAGATAGCTCGTGATCAAATTCTATGTTATATATGGAGCTCCTCCTCCAAAAGAAAAAACACAATATTAAAGGAAGGGGATGATGGATGCATGTGCAACAATTGGAAGAGTAGATTAGCATAGTCCCGTGCAAGGATAACACGTACAAGTTGAGAAATGGTAATCAGAATTTTGCCGAATATCAAGTATAAGCAAAATTTTGCAACATATCAGGTATATTTGTCCTTTTTTAAAAAAAATTTGTTTCTAAACTCGCATGATATAATAAAAAAAATTTTCTGAAGTTGTTATTATTCTATTTCAATTATTTATTACTTTTTTTACATATCAGGTATATTCTTTAGTCATATTTTAGTTTTTTATTTATGTATTTATTTTAATTTTATTCACACAATCTTTTAGCACGGCCAGTTTTACTTATTTACTTTGTAAGTTGCATCATTCTTTTATTGTCACATCTACATGTGGTCTACTGGAAACAATCTCTCTATTATATAGGGGTAAGATTGCGTACTATCAGACCTCCCTAGACTCCGTTTTATTGCGAAATTTCGGACTGGATATAATGATGATGATGATGATACCGTTTAATTATTTAGATTAACTAATAATGCTAATTATGATTAATATAATTTAATTATTCAATATATTCTAATTTATTTTTAAATTTTTGTTTGAAAATAAAACTATTTTAAAATTTGATAATTGTTTAATAGATATATTTTAATTTTTAATATTTAATTCTAAATGATAACTTATGAAAAGAAATTACTCTTTGTTTTCTTTTTTTGCCATAATTTGTTTTTATTATTAATTAAACATATGCTATTTAATTATTTATATTAATTAATAATTATTGTTATTACTAATATAAGTTAATTATTCAATATATTCTAATTTATTTTGTAATTAATTTCAATTTTAAAAAATTGTTTGAAAATAAAACTATTTTAAAATTTGATAATTGTTTAATAGATATATTTTAAAATTCAAATTTTAATTCTAAATGATAACTTTGATTTTAAAATTTTAATACATATTAAAATAAATATTAGTTTAAACTAAATTTTTTATTTATTTTTAGTAAAATATAATATAAGATTATATATTTATTTTTGTTAAAGTATTGTGCAAGAGATTAAAATGAGGTTAGTTAACTAATTTATCTTATCCAATATTTAATTATTATCAACAATAAATATAAATACATCTTAACAATCAAACATATATTTGTCTTTTATTTTGAAGAAGGTTAAAATTACAATTTGAATATTATTGTTTTCTATCCTAATATAACTTAAACTTTAATATTATATATATTTTAATTTTAATCTTAATATTTTTAAAATATTCAAAATAGACCTTAAGTGAATAAAAAATAAAATAAAATAAATCTTTCGCACGCTATATGTCACTTTAATATTAACGTGACACATTTTATTATTTTTTATAATTAGTTAATGAATCATATTTCCGTGTATATGTCACGAGATAGTAGGCTCCAAGTGAGTTATTTTTAGAAACTTAAAATTACTAATACTTTTAATTAGGTTAATTAATATGTCTGTTAATTATTTCAGTTAAGTTTTAATTAAAATATTTAATCTACCCTAATTATTCAATTGTAAAACCCTAATTGAACATTGAACCCCCCTGTCCCTCCTCTCTCTTTATTTTTTCTCTTATCTTCTTTGGTGTATTTGGATCCTTCTTCTCTTTTGGCTTTTTATTATTTAAGCTACCCTCTTCCACTTCATCTCTGGACGTCTTTTTCTACATTGGCTTCAAAGATGACAACAGATGAACTTGTGCTAAAAAGTGAAGAAATTCCATTGTTTGAGAGACTGAAACTAAAGTCAGGCTAGTCACTCTCTTGCCCAAATAGAGAACCAATTGCGGTGCCGAACGCTAACTTACCCTTAGGATATGACCTAAAGGTAAATGTCGAAGTAGAAAAGCCAGTTCCAGCAAGCCTTGAAAACGCATTTTGGGTACCTGAGAGTTGTTGGAAAGAATTCGAAGAGGTGCCCTCAGTACTGGGATCGGCATTTTCATTTTCATCCTATTTGTTTTGTAGCTTCAACCTTTGTTTTAGCAATCTCATTACTAACTTTTAACCTTTGAAGAGAATAAAAGCCAATCATCCCTACCTTAATAATAATTTTCTTTTGATTTTATTCTATCTCATCTTCATAATATTATTATATCATTCGAGTATGATATCTTTAACATTATAGCTTATAAGAAGGGAATTATGGCGTTCAACACTTGGTAAGATGTTGAATTCTGAGCATACACTTTTCTACAGGCATTCCAGTATTGGCGAACTTTCTTTAACGGTTTTTAATGGCATAGTTGTCGTGCCTGTACATTGGCCGAGGTAACATTTATTGATTGGCTGGGTTAAAACAGAATCCATGATCAAATTGTGTTGTTTCTCCAGTTGAAGTTTGGTAGAAGTGTGTGGCCTTCAGGTCGTTTGTTTTTGTTGGATTCTGGCAATTGTCATAAGATGCATCTGAAAGTTGGAAAGTCACAAAAGATACAATATTTAAGCATACCAGAAAAGCTTCTATTTACAATTAACTATACAGATAATATGGCCTCCAGGCTAAGCCTTGACCACACTTGTACATTATATGCAACTGAGTCAATTGAGATTCCTATCTTCTCCATTGTACAGGTGCTGCCATCCATCCCTAGTGCCTAAAACTAATTAAGTCACCTAGTTTAACGCAGACAGACGCAGGGCAAATTCAGTTTCAAGCCGACTGAAAACAATCCTATACACTTATTTTACAACTTGGGGGACAGGAGCATTGCATATTGAGAAACAGACTGACGTTTTGATGCTAGCATGAACATGGACAATCTGCAACCTGTTAATACCATGCATCTCATAAATATTTCATAGGATATTAAATATATAAACCAAAATGATATCTACTGAAATTGTTATAGGATTAGAAAGAAACAAAAAATTATATAAAATTAAAGTCTAATAACCTTTTATGTCCAACAAAATTTTAATCATGCATCCTAATGTCAAAAACACGTGGTCAGCATGTGAAAGCTCTTAGAACTAAAGTACCCTTTTAGTATCCACTTACAAAACAGCTGCAGCTGCCTACCATCATGTCCTAAAAACATGATGTCGTGCCAAAACTTCTGGTATCTTGGAGGCAGGAAGACTTTGGCAACCAAAGAGCTCTTGAAGTTTCGCATCACATAATATCACCATTGGATTCATTGGATCCTATAAATTACCAAACATAAAAGAGAATACACATAAGAACTTCAATGAGCAACATTGTTGACAAATTCTACAAGCAGACATGATTATTGCGAGTAGCCCTATAGACACCCAGATACGGTACAGGTAAGATGTCGACGACAAATTAAATCATGACACCACTATGCAACAGACGAATCAATGTTTACTTAAACCAACTAACTACTTAAAAACTAAATTTATGCAAAACGATGCATTCCAGCAACCTCCAAACTATTCACGTTTATGTACTGCCATATGCGCGTGAAAACCTCTGATTGTGCCATCTCCCTCACACCAACACCAAAAAAACTTGCAAGGGCCTCAGATATTGCAACTGAAGGAGCAGATGTGTTCTGTCTAGGTCCAGCCCCTTCGTCTAGCTTTTGCTTCTTCGAAGCCGGTTCCTCTGCAAACACCGTAATGACATGGGAGTTACAGTCTCGAAAACATAAAGGCATTCCAAAGAGTAAGTCTCAAGATTACAGCAGAAACAGTACTTGTGGGTTCGAGAGGAATGATGTGTTTAGCAAGCAACTTATTCATCTTGAACATGTCAGTACAGTCAGTCTCGAAGACGAGACGCAGCTCATGGTTGCAAATTATTTTCCTCTTGTTACTCGGGTCTTGGAGGTTGTTCTTTCTTATGTAAGCCCACAGCTGCTTCACAATCTATACCCAGAAAATTTCAACCAAAGTTTTCGATTTCACTAATCAAAACCGGTAATCTCTGACAAACTGAAACAAAAACATTTGCTAAAAACCTCAGTCCTCGGTAAAGCCGACTGGCCAACAATGGCCTGAAGTTCAGGAGACACCCCACAGACCTTGTTTAGACCACCTGGACCACCCCTTCTCTTTCCTTTACTAGTCCCACTGACCAAACCCAAAAAGATTTTATCACCAACCAAACAAAACCAGCATGCCCACATAAAGAAAAACAAACGAACAAGAGCAAGCAAAAGCCAAAAAGATCGAACCTTTCCTCAAGGGTGTTGCTCATGGATACCACAGAAGCTTCTGGTTTGACATGTGGGGGAAAAGGGTGAGAGGAGACAGAAGACACGGCGGCGGACAAATGATCATTCCGGCACGGTGATGGTGGTGGCGGTTGCTGGAGCAAGTGTTGGATCTGGGCACGAATAAAGTCGGATTTTTGGGAGAGATCGAGGCCGAGTTTGGACTCCAGCTCTTGAACGACGCCGTTCAGGGAAGTTAACACAGTGGCGGACGGCTGAGAGTGGTTGTGGAGGAGTGACTGTAAGGCTTGGGATATCTCTTGCTCTGTCATTATAGCAGCTCTCCGTCTCACTCTGTCTCTCTGCTTTCGTGCTATCTCTGTCCACCAATTCCTCTTCTCCCTCCCATCTCTCTCTAGATTGGTAGTTTTTTACTTTTAGTTTAAGAGATCTAGAGTGACGTGCGGGTTATGTGAAAAGCACACAAGTACCTGTTCCATTTTGGCAAAAACACCAGAAAGGAAATGGTAACTTTCGGACCTTAGGAATTAGGAAGTATGATTGGGATTTTTCAACTTCAAATAAAATGATAAATAGTCATGAGAAAAGGTATCAAATCAAATGTCTCACTTTGGACAGTGATGACGTGGCAAAAAGTCAGTGGGAGAGTACTAACAGTCTAACACTGCCACAATACGTCTTCTTTGTTACCCTTAAATTGTATTTGGATCTCCGATAGAGTAGGGACGTGTACTTATTTATTGTTGTTTTCAAACGTAATTACATGTTTAAATATACAGGCGAATAATAGAAGTTGGAAAAAATTACAATGTTATCACAGAAATTTATAAATAAAAAAAGGGTTGCGATAGGAAAGCATTTATGTGGTAAAAATTTTACTTTCCATTAATAATCTTATGATAATTATTATTTTCTACTATACCCTCAACTAATAGAAAGCAAGTTTAATGTATCATCTTCTTCTTACTTTAATTTAATATTTTTTATTTATAATTTGAATTTATATGACTAATAATATTTTTATGAAATATTTTATTTACTAAATTTATTTTATTTATATTTTTCCTATTTTAATTTAATATTTTATTATTTATAATTTTAAATTTATATAACTAATAATATATTTTTATGAAATATTTTATTTACTAAATTTATTTTATTTATATTTTTCTTGTTTTAATTTAAAATCTTATTATTATAATTTTAAATTTAGATGATTAATAATATATTTTTTAATTATTTATACAACAATTAATAGTTTATTAAAATAATAAGCTTTTTAGTTATTTTATTTCTTTTCAGCAATCGCAACTTTATTTGCCACACACATATTTTCACGTTTCAGCAATTACCAAAATAACAATCTCAAACACATAAGTACTTATCATTTCAACAGATTGATTTCAGCAAATTATCAATCGCTGCTGATCCCCCAAACTAAGCCTTAGTCAATGATGTTTGATTGATTAATTATTAATGAAATAAAATATCATTTTATTATTTAGAGGAGAGTTATAATAAAATGGAATATAATATGATAAAATATTATATCTTGTTTCATCTTAAACAATAAAAATAAATTACGGTTGAGGATAAAATTTAAAATAATAAACAATATTTTATTATATTATATTACGAATTCTTTTTCTAAATAATATTTCATTATATTATAGTATTAATTCTTTTATCCCTTTTAAAAAATAATTTTTTTAATATTACAATTCAATTTACATTCTATACAATTAAAAAACTTATGTCCAACTAAATATAAACTAAATTTTTATCACTTGCTCTTCTACCTTACCAAGAAGCATTCATCCGCTTGCTTCTCTCTATACAGCCACTTTTTTTTTATTCTTCATGCATTCTTATTGGTTTATGACGTGTTTTAATCTTTTAAACAGGTATTCAGCCACTTTTTGTTTTATTCTTCATGCATTTTTATTGGTTTATGACGTGTTTTAATCTTTTAAACAGGTATTCGCTTGCCGCTCATTTGCTACATGGCAACTATTGTTTCCTTGTTTGATGTTGCAGGTTGGTCGCTTTCTTGTGTAGTTTTCGTTTCACATTTCACATTGATTCTGGTTTTGAGTTCTTGTAATTTCTTATTCTTTCTTTTGTTTTAATTTTCATTATTGGTTAGGGAACAGACGTGCTTATACTATATTTTGTGGCTCTTTTTTTTCATTCACCATTTGGTCTCTGTTTCTATCAGGGATTGAGGATTGGATTTCGATCTGCCAGGGTAATTTTGGTCGTGGAGTGTTGGGATTTGTACATAAGGAGTATTTAAAGTTCGAGTCTTTGATTCTTGTGCTATTTCTTTGATGCTGGGATTGGAAGACTCGCGAGAGGGACTCGTTTCAATTTTTGTCTAGGTTTGGCAGATTATTACAGAGATCCTCTATGTTACATGCGTTTAGAGATTTTCTCAGATGTCTAGTTACGTAGTGTGTTCATATCTCCGATGAAGGGCTTCAAAGTCAGTTGACGCAAGTGGAACTTCAGCCTTAAATCAAAAGTATTTAATCTTATTATTTCTTCATCCATAACGTGTTTGAATTATTATGTTTCTGTTCTGTCCTGATTTCATTTAAGTTGGGAAGTCTTTATATAGCTTTTTGACTATAGTTTCGTCTCATGTGCTTTGTCAACTTTAGTTTCTCAGAGTAAAGAACCAAAATGGCAAGGTTACCGTTGGAGATTCGCCATCTTTGATGGATAAGTTAAAATCTTTTAGCTCAGTGTTCAAAAAGGAGGTGATAACAGGGATCTTGAGTGAGTCCTTTCCTGACCTTAATAGTTTTGAAGGCTTCCTTAATTGTTTCAGCTTTAGGTTTTGTTTGACAATCAGCTGATTACATTAGCTGTTAGTTAATAACTTATTTTATCAACTAATTTGACCAGCAGATTGTATTAACTGTTTGTTAGAGAAGTTTGGTAAATTTAGCTATTTAGTATTAGCTGTTTATGTGTAAAATGACTTATGAAGACATACTTTAAAAAAAATTATAAGGATATGAATATTATATATCTTAGTATTTCGTTGAATTCTTATAAGAATTTAGAATTTAGATATTTAATTATAAAAAATTAAATTTATAACTCTAATAAAAAAGATAGAACATATAATAATAATAATAATAATGATGATGATGATGATGATGATGATGATGATTACAATTAGACTATTTCAATAAAATAATTATATAAATACTTTTTACCATTGATATATTTTGATTAACTATTTTAAAATTATTTGGCCTCTTAATTTAAAATGGGTAATATAATTACCTTATGAATATTATTCAAAAATTATATAAAATTTTATTGTAGTATCTTTTTATTTAATCAAAGAATTGTTAAATAATTAAATAATATTAGAACAAGATAAAAAATTGTAAATATTAAATAATTAACTTTTAATGCATGATCAATAAAACCCAAATACTAAATTAAATTAAAGATTAAAATATAAGTATTCTCTAATTATAAATTAGAGATTGAACATTGATATCAATTAGGTAAAAAAAATCAAACAGGTTATTTTACTCTTGTACATTCATTGGATGTTGTATCGAGACTAAAAGACGCACTAGAAATCTCCCCAAAAAAATCGATCTCCTGCTCTTTCTCAAACCCATCCTTTGCATTATATACATGTACAAAGTTAGCTAGTTCTGCCATTGCCATGAACTGCCCATCAGATGAAAATCGAATCGATCTAATGGCTCCCAAGTTACGCTTGAGCATGAAGATAGATTTAGACAAGTTTCTGGCATCCCAAATGCGGCAGGTCTTGTTTTGATTCCCAATGGCAAAGATGTGACCATCAGGATGCCATGCAGATGCAAATGAGTAATCCAAGTGTCCACATAACGACATAATAGCCTACAAAAACAAGCTTCCAATTAGCCAAAATATCTAACTCTCTAGTCATTATTCGAAGCCATGAAATGAACTACACCACTGAAAAGGAATTGACCTCAAGTGAGTTACAATTCATAACATCTACCATAATATTAACGACTCTAGTTAAAATGAAGAGGCCGCAAAAACTATCAGTCAACAAATAATAAAATATAACCTTGGATTATCATAGATCTCGACAACATTTGTAATTGCATTATCATCGTAAGTTGTCTTAAAGTAGAAGCTAATTCCCTTTGCTAATACCTCTGTTCCTTGTGTGCTCTTATCTAACAACTTTGATTGCTCAGGATGGTAACCATCTGCAGCATTGCATTAAAATGATCAAAGAAGCATTAGGTAATAAAATGATCACTTTCAAGATGAACATAATACTTAATCCTCACCCTGAGAAGAAGCTTTCTGATTATATGAAACCCCATCTCCTTTCCCTGCAATTTTCTTCCATAGTTGCAATGCCTCTGTCATTCTATATCTTACGGGTTTTATCTGAAAATGAAGAGTGATTTTTTCCAGTTGATACAACTTAGACAAATAAATAAGGTACCGTAAAAGCTATGCTCAAAAGCTGTGCCTAATTTGTCAAATTCCCAAAATATATATTCATAAATATACTGCCTATAGTTTCTCATCGGCCTTATTTTGCGTAGAACCTCCAATATGAAAATATGAAACAAAACAAATATGAAATGATACAAAGGAAAAGTTTCCATTAACTGCTTTTCCGCATTTTAAATGGTTAAACATCAAGCGCAGATACTAATTGGCATCAATATTAAGAAGACTAATTTCTTCAACAATGTTAGCAAGGAATACCATATTTGGAATGCACCCTTGCAGTTTTAAGTATTTACATGAAGGTGATCTTGACATGAAACAATAACCAAGATAATTTTCAGAGGACAATAGAAAGAGAGCTTGTAAGGCTTATGTACCTCATATTTTGAACTCCAACCTAAAACCTTAGGTAATAAGAACTATCAATGTTTTGTGAACATAATTCCAACTCAATTTACGGAGATCTGCTGGTGGTGCACAAGAAGAATAAAGTACAATCATAAGTTGGAAGTAATATATCTAAAAGTTATCAGCTATTTGAAAAACAAATCAACAGCAATTAGAATCCAATGTGGACAATCCAAGATCTATCTAGTAAGGGGGAAATTGTTGGGACTTTGAGGTAAAAAACAACGTTTTAGTTTATAAGTTGTTTTTCCAGGTAACTTACCTATCAACAAGGCCAACAAGTTTTGGATACAACTGGTTGTCACGTATGTGATTGACTTCTGAAACAGTTGAGTCCATGGATTGCATATCCACAATATATCTTGTGTGCAAATGACTCACGGCTGCTTTAGTCTTTACCAAGGATTCAACATTAGCACCACGCTTCTTCTGTTTATTAAGCAGAGAAACTTTCTTCTTATGCTCAAGCTTCATAAGCTCACCTTACCAATAAGTGTGAAGTAAAATTCTAGTCAGCAGCATTACTAACAAAACAATCGGACCATTTTGGCCTATTTAAGTCCCCAATTATGTTTGTATTAGGCACTAAACAGTCCTAACATTTACAATATGACGGTATGAACAAGGTGTAAAGTAATTCCCAAGATGATTATCTATATCTAACTATCTATATAATTATCAATATAATTACCTTATGAATATTATTCAAAAATCCTGTAGCTAATTATCTATATCTGCTAAGACACACCTTGAAAAAAGTGTAGTATAAAAGTAGATGGAATCAGAATAACCAAAGATAGAGAAGTACCTTTACTTCATCATAGAGCTTCTTTTCCCAAGCTAACAACTTGTCCAAGACAATGGCATGAGTTTCATAGTCATCAGAATCAAGTTCATCTTTCCCACCCTCACCCCCAGAAACACCTTTAAACAATCTATTCCATGTGATAACACGCATAACCCTTGCAGAATGACCAATATGTCCTGCAATGATTGACACAATTTTAATAACATAAAATGATACTAGTCACAAGATTTCTTTGTCGTGAAACTAAGATTGAAAGAAAAAATGCTAGCATAATGATTGGCTAACATAGCCTGTCTTTCAGGGCTAAATAACAACTGTTCAAGCTACACACAGCATAAAGTTATGTGTTGCCTGAAATCTAAAAAAAAAGAATAATTGTTATCAAACTTAAAAAAGCCGAAAGTCAAAAAGAACAAAGAATATCCAAGGTCGCTATTACAAATGCTTGCAAAAAAATCCATAGAAAAAAGTCAAATGACTGGGTTTGTGATATCAATTTCCAACTATACAAGCAAAAGATAAAAAAGCCTAAGCTTTGAGCTTCAACTTTCCATATAAAAACAAATCTCAAAAGCTTGGAAAGTTTCTAGAAACAGAAAGGCATGCTAAACTTCTATTACGCAGTTAGACCATTAGGAAGCAACTACTTTAGTGACTAATAAAGGATTATCAATGCACTCGAAGCCATCCATGGTTTTTGTTCAGAACTTACTTTAAAATAAATGAAGAGAAGAAAACCATTGAATATAAAAATGATGTATGTAAAAATTTCCAGAGCTGACACTTGAGCTGCGTTCTCAACCCTTTAAGTCATACATATCGCAGCACCTGATTGAACAACCTACAGAAATGAGAATGAAGAGCAGCCAAGAAATGCTGAGGACACAGTCGTCATTACCAAACAGCTAATGCAGTTGTTTGGTCGAAATGCTCCAATAGAGGAGCTTTTCACAAAACAGCTGGTTAGGTTGAATTAGCCAACCCAACCAACTCATAACCAAACAAAAAAACAACCTATTAGCTAAGTCAAACATCCAATTTAGGTCAATCAGCTAAAAAATAGCTTATCAGTTGTTTAGCAAATGAGCCCTTACTGTTTCACTTCTAATAAACTTCCTGATGGTGAAGTGAACGTGGAACTAGAATTAGTTCTCTTTTAACTATTTTTGGAGGTAGACACAAGCATGGCATATGAATTGTTTCCATGGAACTAGGATTGTCTGAGGTTTCTTGTTCATCTACTGCATTTTATTTTTAGGCATATCTAAATTTACAAGGTCGAGGTAAAGAAATATCTAGCAATTTGAAACATGATTCTTCTTTTCTCAAAGCAACTACAACCACTCTTCTCCCCACAATCAGTGACCTAGAGAAATCATCTTATTGCTAGAAAATTGGGTCAAGATTTAATCCGCCGTGTAGCAGAATAACTAAAAAAAATTTTTGTTTAATTTCTCTAAAGCTAAGATCACTAAAATTCTATAGAATGATTAACACACAAAATCATAATAAAGCATGAATCTCAATTCGTACTTTATTCTGAATCTTAATACTTTTCTTGTCGTATTCTTTGAACTGTTAATAAAATTGGTCAATCTCAACCACTGTAGTCACACAAGTATCAGGCCTTTAATAGTATCCATAAAATGAGTTAAAAGAACTCTGCGACTGTTGCAGAGAGAGTTAGGTAAAGAATGCTAGCTTTATTAGAGCATAAGTCTATTTATAATAAGTTTTAAACATTTTAGTAATTTAATTGAAATTAAATTTTAATTTCAACTAAACTTTAATTATAATTACAATTAATTTTAATTAAATACCAATTATGACTAAATAAGATCCAATATCTCATATTGATCCTTATTTATTAAAAATCTCATATTTAATCATAAAGTTTTCCAAACTTTACAATTAAGTCCAACTTAATCAAAATATCTTTGCTATTTTCAACATGTTCTATATGTTTGACTTATTAGGTCTCCAAATATGTTAGAAATGGATACAAATTATAACCCTAAATCATATCTAGGATTAAATAAATTAAACTCCTTTAATTTATTTTTAATTATCTAATTAAATAATTTATATTTATAGGTCAAGATTGAAGTCTAGCAACACATCATGACCATCCAAATATTTAGAAATGTTAAAGTAGTTTTGATTGACCTTTTCATACATGATTTTTCTATATAATTCAATTCTTTTAGTATATAATGTTCTGATTAAACATAGAATATGGAATTAATGTCTACTATATTTTAAGTTCAATCATATTACTTATTCACCATAAGTTATTGATTCAATTAATGACATTTGTAAACTATTTACACAATATCATTCCCCCTTAGCCAAGAATTTTTTGAATCAATATTAATCGAGAACAATGAAATATTCTCTCTTATTACTTTAAGGTGATGAATCCTATCTTGATCACTCAACTACCTCTATATAGTTGATGCTACATCCAATGCCTACTGAATGAACTACCCATGGTTAAAATAGGTCATAAGTAGTATCAAAACATAGCAATCCTTATATAAGATAACTTTGGAGACCATAAGTCAAATGATCACTTATACAATCATCATAATGAGAATTTCCATAGATATAAAAGTAATGTCTCAAATGGATTTCTCATACGGGGTTAGTTCAATGAACTTGTTTTCTAATAAGTACCTACATGTTTGTTTAAGTATCTCCAAACTTTATCCGATGAGATCGAGTTCTTCCTTTATAAGGAAAAAAATATTTGCTATTTTTTTACATTATATTAGTGTCCGGTCTTAAGAAAACAACAACTAAGAACAATTTAGGAATAATATATAAATGTAATATGAATCTCATAATCATAATCTCGTCTTAATTTCATTTTCAATGTATAATTATCCTATAGACTTTAGCATATACATCTGGATACGTACAAGATAAAATAATGTCCTTAAATTATTTTGTCACTAAACTACAACTAACCTATTGACTTTAAGGCATAAACTAACAATGTCCCACTTACACTAAGTCAATCGTTTAAGTATCTTATACTATATCACTATATGACAACCACACTACTACTAGGACAATGGCTTAATGAGATAATTCTATAAAATTCTCTATAGTAAACACTTGCTTAAATCTTATAATTTTCATCTTAATTATCATCATAATTAAGAACAATTGCCCAAACACTTTGATTTTTCATGAGACCTTAACTCCTTTTACATGTCCAATGGCTCTAATGTTTCACAATACATTACTGTATTGAACAATACAAGGAAATATATTAAGTTCATTAAAAAAATTATTGATCTAATTAATCATTTATACTAAATAAGAAATGCATTATGACTTAATTAGCAATCATTGCTACATTGGAACATTTCTAATCTTAAAATGATATTGTTCTAAGAAAAATAGACCATATAGGATTTACTCTAAAGCTAATATCTTTATCACCTTGAACTCAAATATCAACTTATACATAGAATAACGGATATCTTTAATAATTCACAAGATATCTCAAATACTAAACATATTTAGTACATTATCTATGTACTTGGACTTAGAATAGGTGAACAACTTCTAATCTTTCTCTATAGATCTAATTCGTTGAATTAAGTTGTTACTTTTTCAAATCTAACAAGAGTTGTTCTTAGACAATTATATTTTCAACAATTGAAAATTAAAATTATTGTTCTTTGTGAGCAATATGTCTCTACATACTCTCACTAAAGATGATAACTATAGTCTCACTAACTTCTTGTAGACATGATAAATTCACAAACATCTTCAAAACAAACTCTTTGAATTCATCATGAAAATGAATCTTTCAATGTCTCGTAACCTTTCAACTATACATCAAATATATTAACAAAGGCACTAGTTCCAATTAGATGTTTTGTTATAAGATTTGAACTTCTCAAATTTCATCCTACTCTCATTACTTATCTTGAAAACCATTCTCCTATAAATATACATTAAAAAAATAATTTTTCAATAGGTCTGTAAGATTATATCCAACCTTTTAGATATCTCATAACCTTTTATTACCCAATTTAGTTATAAACTTAATGGATAATGTATGCTTTAACCAGACATTACATTCTTAAATAATTAACTTTGACTCTTTCAAATACTTAGTGCTTTATATTTAATATAAAATCTTTTTAATTAATTCAATTAGAATTATTGAAGGTAAGTCATTGTATTATGCATAACTATATAAAAAACAATATAACATCATACAATATCTTATATTGTATTTTTCTCCTTATATAAATCCATACTCTTATGAAATTTTATTATGACAATACTTAACAAAGAATCTCATTCTTATAGATAACTAAAAATTTAAAACTTACCCAATCATTCACATTAAAGTGCTTCAACATTTTCAATGCATAATTTTTACTTAGATTTAAATAATTTGAACTTTTCAAAATTTTAAAACAATATTTCACTTCATACCTGTGACTATATAACATAAATTCATTAGTAATATAATGAAATATAAGTATCATTCTTTTATGAATTGTTATTCTGTCTAACACATCACAGGTATAAGATTTAGCAATTCAATACCTTCATCATTCTTTCACTAAAGATTGATTTGGTCATCCTTCATCTTAGCAAGTTTCACATAATTCACGTCAAAAGGATACATATATCCTTAAATGTAATTTTATGATTCTCATCATGTTGATTTAACCAACATGGCACAAAAGGATGGTCTTAATTATCTAACTTTGTATTCTTACTACTTATGTTAAGCATAAGTCTTCTTTGATCCAATATATACAAAATATTTGTATAAAATTGGATCAACTACTTTTACTTAACAATCTATTTCTTATCATACTTTGAACATTGTAGTAATGCTGAATATGAATTCAGTATTATATATTCAAAAACACGAATTAGAAATACATATAATCTCTATCATATTACATATAGGCAAGAAAAGTCATGCAATCATTTTCTTCTTATGACAGTTATTATCATACTACAGTAAAGACTTTAATTTATGTCTATGTTTATGCTTTTAGTAGGCTAAATTAAGTAGAACAATTCCATTAAGATTTCACATTCTATCATGATGTTAACATATATCTTACATGTTGTTATCAATGTTTATGAGACATTATTCAACTCAAAATGTCAACACATTTTGCCATCTACATGACTTTAATATATCTCTGAAAACTTAACACCAAATTCTTAATAAGGAATAATAGCAAAATGACATAATGGACATACTAATTTTCTATCTAACATAACTTATGTTTAAGAAATTTGATTTACTAACTCTTAGTATCAACTACACTAAACAAGATAAATTCCACTTAAAACAAAAATATAAATGTAAAAAAAGAAAGTAGTTGATTATATGTCAAAAATACCAAATGAGATTAGGACTTTAATTATATATTTGGTTACTCCTACTATTTTACTTGAAATAATAGCCGTCACTAGTATTCAAAAAGATTACTCTAATCTTTTTAGTAGGCTAGAATCCTATTTAAATTTAGTTAATCTTGAGTTTGATCAACAAACCAACTAAACTTAAATTAAGTATATAGCAACTTTATCAATCACATTTTATGCAATTCTTAAATCCATTAGGTGAAAAATCTTTCCAAAACATATCGTATATATTATTCCCAACCTTGTCTCCAAATTCAAGTTGAAAAAAGTGATCATATGTTTGCCCATCCAAATCACATAAATTTAGTTAAGTAGGACCCATTGTCATAAGAATAATTTTTTTCATGTTAAAGTAGCCTAAAGTTTGCTCAACAAGCCTAACAATAAGTTGAACTCTGATTTATTCTTATAACAATAGAAGGAAACAATAATGTTTAAAACATGTTTAATAAAATAGATCGGACTAAGCCTAGCTTATTCGATGTCTCTTACACCCTAAGGAATGTTGACAAGTACTCCCACTAAGGTTGAAATCATCTGACCGTTAAAGACGTCAACTTAACGATTCGAGACTCAACTCCTCGACTAAAGACTGTCGACACCTAGACTCAACTCCTAAGGCTCATGAATCTTTTGAAAATGTAAAAACCATGCTCTGATACCAATTTAATTGTCACAACCTGGAACCACATCGAGCACATGACAACCGCTGCATACCCGTGTTAAGAATACTTACGATACCCTTAACCCGATTATGCAAGGCTAACTGAATATCTAAAAAAAACATTTGGAGAACAAAAAGGTTCACACATAAGGTTATTTACAAACCACAAGATAATCAAGAGTTAATTTATAAAATTTTAAAGCATATCAACATAATCATGAGCCACTATATAACAAAAGTATAAAATAGAGACTACCCATATGCAATAATACCCCAAAAATGTCAAAAGATCATATGATCCACTCAGAACTTCAAACTCACCAAATTAACCTGCATGGTTGGGAAGCGGAGGGGGTGAGTATACTAAGTACTCAATGAGCAGGAAAGATAAATATCACAAATAGAACCCGGTACACCAAAATGGTCTAAATAACCTAAGGATAATTTTACACATCTGACATGCACCTAACTACCTATGATGTGAATATGCATGACATAAAAAAACATAGACATAGTCTATGACTCATTCCATTACATAGTCTATGACTCATGCCATATTGGTTAGAAACCATATAGACCTAGCCTATTAATCACTCATTCAGTGAACGTAAATTCCAGTTCTAGTACACATAAGTAGAAAAGCATCACATGTAAAAATCAAATCACGTTAGGAAGCCAAATATCATAATAAGCCAAACACAATGTGTGTCACCACTAGTTGGCCAAATTAGTGTGCACACCCATCGATCTAGGCGTTGGCTCGACTTTCATCTGTGGTGAGTCCAGACTATGGTCGACAAGAACGTTATGATCCTAGGTGATAACCTCGTAAATGACCAGACCTCTAAATGTGTAATCACCCACTAGCCCTGTAAAATGGTGTCGTTACAAGGACTCGACTTTTATGTACCAACGTCAAGGGTACGAGAGTCACTTAATATGTTATGCCCAACACACGATTGGCCAATCGTTTCCTCACCAATCATAAAAAATCATATACAAATATTAAATACAAAAATAAAATAAGGTACCATGCCTTTATTTATCGGCCCAACCGATAAAATAGAACCTTGCCATGGCTCTAAGCCAAAAGAGAACATATACATGCAGCATAAATGACTCGGTTATGCATATGTAAGTTCCAAAATGTTATTTCATGCAGTAACAGTCATCTTTTGAAATCCAAGTGCGAAGTTATTAAAAAATGTAGTTTCAAAAAATCAAACATTGTTCTTTTCACTTCAATTGTAGGTTTGTTGAAAACAATATCATTTCCCAAAATATGAAATAAAAACATCAGTTTCACTCTAAATGCAAAGAGTTATTCAAAACAATCTCGTTTATTAAATACATAAGTATACTAGCATTTGTTTGAGATTCAATTATATTATGCAATGGCTAGGTTCAAAATTCACATACAAGTCATTATGCATGTCTTGGAATGTCCTAATCCCATTTGAGAGATATATTTTCCTCAACTCACCTCAAAAGAATATGTACACTCCTTTGGCTTCAACGATCCTCGGTACGAGCTCCTTAATTCACAACTCTCGAGCCTTTATACATACAAATGCAATGTATTTACTACTCAAACATGTAACTCATATTTATACACCATCACATAAGTTAAAACACCATATCATAATTTTTAAGCTATAGCTATGAAGCTTCTCACATAGTTACTTTCCTTATTATCCACATAAGCTTTCTTTTTGCATTTTTCAAGGCATTTAATGCCTTGGATCCAATACTTACACATTTTAAAGCATAATTATGCAAAGTTGTATCCAAACACATTAGGCCAATACTCATCAATCTAATCAACAATTCAAATTTACTTTAGTAAACATTAAAGCCTCTTTCCCATGCACACCATCAAAATCCTTAAATCCTAAGCCAAGTTCACTTAGGCATTTTATCAAACACCTAAAGGCATAAACTTGAAAGCCTTCTTCCAATGAACATCTTCTTCATTTTTCATCATCAATTCACATTATACATACACAATTAACATCGTAAAGTTCATTTAAACCATCAATTTCAAAAGATATTCAAAATTTCACAAACTTTCACCAAAGATAAGGAAATTTGGTTTTGGCTTAAGGAGGTTTCTCCATGACTCATGTCATTCATCTAAACCATGTTTCATGTATATTCAAGCATGGAGGACAACATATCTTAACACCCAACTCAAAATCATAATGTAGAGAGAGATGAGACAAAATTTACCTAAACTTCCTTTAGTGATATCCTCCAATAATTTCAAAATTTCTCAAATCTAATGATAGATTTGAGTTCCTTGACCCCAAATTACCTTAGAACACCTAGGTTTAGGTTAAAGAATCAAGAAAAGTGGTGAAAGATGGGTGATGGCCAAAACTTCCTCTTCTCTTTTCTTCTCCTTTCTTTTAATTAAAACCAAGTGTTCTTAATGTTTAATGGGGGGTGCATGGTTACACCATAAAGAAGGGTCTATAATTTGACTCTTCTTTGACCAAATATGGTGAATTTACCTTTTCGCCCTTAGTTTATGTCAAATTACCATTATACCCTTCAAACTTTTCCTAAATTTGCAATTAAGCCCAAAATTTAAGAATGACCAAAATTTTTATTTTCATTTTGGTACTCGAACTTTTGCAAATTATAATTAAGCCCCTTAACTTTATAAAATTAAATATTGGTCCTCTAAGAATTGAAAAATTACATTTAAGTCCCTTATGTACATCAACTTTTCCAATTAAGCTTTCTCAGTGGCCAATAAGTCTATAAATCATGTCTAATCACCTCTAAGGCATTCGAACACGTTTAACTCGGCCACCATGGCCATATCCATCCAATGGAATCGATTTTACACACTTAGAAGCTTATATATCATAATCTCCAAGATTTTGCATACCAATGAACTCTAAGTTCATGTAAGGGCATATAACATTATATATCACTGACATCAATACCAAAAGGATTCAAATAGATTTTTCAACTCATATACAACCATGTATATGTCAATATATAATAGTATCTCCAAGTATAGACCAAAACAAAAAGGGTCCGGCGTTACAACTTATGTCAAGACAACTTAACAAACCCCAACAACTTATTCAAATGGAACAACCTGCAATAATAACAAAAAATGCACAATTTTACTTTCTCAATCAAGTTACAATAGGCTTGATTATTGCAATTACTAAACATCCCAAAAATTCCAAAAATCACTATCGATATTAACTCACTAGTGATTACAACAAAACCTATAATGAATAAATATTGGTGGCGAGGCTTATTCTTTCGTTGAAAAATGATTTTACATATGTACTTTTTAGAAATTAAACATATCTTATTTATTTCTACTTGGGTGATTTAAGGTTTACGTGCTCGTAATATTAATCTAAACTTTTCGTATTTAATAGTTTAAAGTTTGCAATAATTGTAATTTTAATTTCAATTCTGAAATTGGATCAATAACAGTTAAATAATTTTTAATCAAGTTATTGAATTAAAGTCGACTCTAATGCTACTGTTAGGAAACTAGGTAGGGATTCAATCTCGAGTGCAATAAAATAATTACAAAATTTTTTTGCTTAATTTTTCAAAAGTCAAGATCACTAAAATTCTATAAAATAATTTAACATATAAATAGTAATAAAGAATGTATCCTAATTTGTATCTTATTTTGAAGCTTGATCTTTTTCTTGTCATATCCCTCAAACTATTTATAAAATCGATTCATCTCAACCATCGTAATTGCACAAGTGTCCAGCCTCTAACAGTATTCACAGAATAATTTTAGAAAACTCTACAATTGTTGTAGAAAGAGTTAGGTAAGGAGTGCTAGCTTTATTAGAGCTTAAGCCTATTTATAATAAGTTTTGGACATTTTAATAATTTAATTAAAATTAAATTCTAACTTCAACTAAACTTTAATTAGAATTTTACAAATAATTCTAATTAAATACCAATTATGAACAAATAAGATCTAATATCTCATATTGATCTTTATTTATTAAATATCTCATATTTAATCATAAAGTTTCTCTTTGCTCTCTTCATCATGTTCTTTATGTGTGACTTATTAGGTTTCTAAATATGTTAGTAACTAATACAAAATATAACCCTAAATTATATTTAGGATTAGATAAATTAAACTCTTTTAATTTATCTTTAATTCTCTAATTAAACAATTTATATTCATAGATCATGATTGGCGTCTAGCAATAAATCATGACCGCCTAAATATTTAGAAGTGTCAAAGTAGTTTTCAGTAACCTTTCTGTGTATGATTTTTTGGTATAATTCAATCCTTTTATCATACAATGTTTTGATTAGATATAGAGCATAGAATTAATTTCTACTCTATTTTGAGTCCAATCATAATTACAAAACGTCATTCCACCTTAGCCAAGGATTTCTTGAATCAATATTAATCAAGAATAATAAAATTGTCTCCCTAGTTACTTTAGGGTGATAAATTCTATCACTCAACTACCTATAGTTCATTCTACATCTAATGATTATCGACTGTGCTACCCACAATTAGAATAGGTCATAAGTATATCAAAATATAACAATCCTTTTGTAGAAAGAGTTAGGTAAGGGGGTGCTAGCTTTATTAGAGCTTAAGCCTATTGATAATAAGTTTTGGATATTTTAGTAATTTAATTGAAATTAAATTCTAACTTCAACTAAACTTTAATTAAAATTTTACAAATAATTCTAATTAAATACCAATTATGGACAAATAAGATCTAATATCTTATATTAATCCTTATTTATTAAATATCTCATATTTAATCATAAAGTTTCTCTTTGCTCTCTTCATCCTATTCTTTATGTGTGACCTATTAGGTTTTTAAATATGTTGGCAACTGATACAAAATATAACCCTAAATTATATTTAGGAATAAATAAATTAAACTCTTTTAATTTATCTTTAATTCTCTAATTAAACAATTTATATTTATAGATCAAGATTGGCGTATAGCAATACATCTTGACTACCTAAATATTTAGAAGTGTCAAAGTGGTTTTCAGTAACCTTTCTGTGTATGATTTTTTGGTATAATTCAATCCTTTTATCATACAATGTTTCGATTAAACATAGAACATAGAATTAATGTTTACTCTATTTTGAGTCCAATCATATTTACAAAACGTCATTTCACCTTGGCCAAGGATTTCTTGAATCAATATTAATCAAGAATAATGATACTGTCTCCCTAGTTACTTTAGGGTGATAAATTCTATCTTGATCACTCAACTACCTATAGTTCATTGTACATCCAATGATTATCGACTGAGCTACCCATAATTAGAATAGGTCATAAGTATATCAAAATATAACAATCCTTATAGAAGATAACTTTGGATATCTCAAGTCAAATGATTACTTATACAATCATCATAATGAGAATTTTCATAGACATACAGGTAATGTTCCCAATGGATTTCGCACATAAGGACAGTGAACTTGTTCTCTGATAAGTACCTACACGTTTGTTCAAGTATCTCTATACTTTAGTTGATGAGATTGCCTACTTCCTTTATAAGGAAAAACATAATATGTGCTAGTTTTTTTACGTTATACTAATGTTCAATCTTAATAGAATAATGACTAGGAATAATTTAGGGATAATACATAAATGCAATATGGACTCATAACTATAATCTCTTCATAATTTCATTTGCAATGTATAATTATCTCATGGACTTTATCGTATACACGTAAATATATATAAGATAAAGACTGTCTTTAAATTATTTTGTCAGTAAACTACAACCAACCGATTAACTATGGGGCATAAGCTAACACTTATGTTGTTCATATAAACAGCTATCTTGGGGATGACCCATTTCTAAAGCAATTTCCTCCTTTAGATCCACCTATAAATGATCTATTCAATCTTATAAGAGATGGAGTACTTTTATCGTACGTGATAGTGCATTTTTTATATGTATGTTTCATTCATTAGTTAATTAATGGAGATTCGACAGTAGTTGATGTTATCCTGCGACTGGCTGTCGTAAGCTTATTAATGTTGTTGTGCCAGGAACAATAGATGAACAAGCTATAAACGAAAAATGGGTTTTGAACCCATAAGAAAAGAATGAGGATCACACTTTTTGCCTCAACTCTGAAAGGCTATCGAATGCACACTGGTTAACATTGGGACAAAGGATTTGGTGGAAGGAAGGGTAAGTTTGAGCTGACTTGGTTCTCTAATTTATCTTTTATGCGTTGTGTTCTGAAGGACTTTGCTTTCTTTGTTTATTTTGCAGCTTTATCTGGTACTTGGATTGATATCATAAATCATTAAGGTAAAGTTCAAACTTTTTCCATGCATTTAGAACCCTGTTCATTCAATATGGGAAACAACAATGTGGGATTTGAAACTAACAGTTGTATTGACTGTGGTAACTGCAGATTCAACTTTTAGCAGATCTTAACCTTAAGAAGACACCTCAGCTGGTGGAACGTACTGGTGGATGACAACGATGTAATAAAATTACTTTGTCTACAATCAAATGTTGAATTGCATGCTTTATATTTTTGGAACTCCAACCTGATGTATCTTTCAGGACACGTGGAGGAACTTATGGGATTAGCTCCTGAAAAGGTCTTACTAAAATGAATGAACTTTCATCTTAAGAAAGCAGGCTATGAGAGAAACCCGTTAAAAATTTTCTTCTAATTTGAAGGTACTGAGGCAAAATTGTTATGTTACAACACGTGTGGGGTTTTAGAACAATACAAAATTGAGTCCCTATGTGTGTTTAAATCCTATTCTTAATCATGCAGAAGGCTTGATTATTGATTTATTCAACATTTGAAGAACTATTTTTTTATTATTGATGTTTGTTTATAACCTGTTTCAAATTTCAGTTGGAATTTTTCAATTGCCAATGGCCAATTACATTAGCAATGATTTGTTTCCAAGAAATTAAAGTTTTTTTTTGTGATGTGTACTTGAAATCTGATTTATGACTTTTGTCTCTGAGGATAAGTGCAATTACAGTTTTTGTCCTTTGCTTATTCACTGCAATATGCTTGAGCAATCAACACTGGAAGAAAACGTAAAGCTCTAATTTTCACTCCATCCTAGTAACGTCTTTTACTTGTACATATGTAGGATGGAAAGACTTATGTTTACTTGCTCAATGTCCTTGCACTGGAACATTGTGATCCATCCACTTTGTAGTCCAAGGACGCCAAAAGAGGGCAAAGCTGGCGTTTGACTATGCAGTGAGGATGGAATGCAAACGGTATTTGAAACCTGAAGACATTGTTGAAGGGTCACCAAATTTGAATCTCGCTTTCTTGGCACAAATATTTCATCAAAGGTTGGAAAGAAATGCCCTTCCTTTTCCGGTATCGTACTACTTTTATTTCTCGAATACCTTTTTGAATTGAAATTGTGTACTTTATGTCTCGATAAGAAATCACAATATGTTGTTAGCATACAATGTCGATTCAAATTAGATTCACTACTGACCTTAAAAAAGTTTTTACTGTTTGTTCCATGCTTTCCCTCCCTCTTATAATTTTTAGCTTATGGTGTCTGTTCATTCACTTGCTTTTAATTTTTATTACTACCTATTGTTGTTTTGTATTCAAGGTAGAAGATTGTTTCTTTTGCATAGAGGATGACAGATGATGTGCAGACATCTAGGGGGTAGATATGCTTTTGGTTGTGGATCAATAGTCTTGGAATTGCCACTTATGTTAACAATTTATTTCAAGATGTAAGGAATGGGTATGCATTCCTTTCACTTAGCAGCTGGCATTTTAGTCGATTGTTCTAGACTCTCCTTTACGTATTGACCTTGTTATGACTAAACACACCTCACGACATTCTATATCATGGGAATATCTTCTTTATAGAGGTGTTATGTGTTGATTTATGCCCTACAGCCAATCACTTTGATTGTAGTTTAGTGAAAAATTATTTAAAGACATTCTTTATCTTATACATGTTTAGATGTATATAATAAAGTCTATGGAATAATTGTACATTGCAAATGAAATTATAATGAGATTATAATTATGATATTCAAATTGCATTTATGTATTATTCTCAAATATTCCTAGTCATTGTTCTATTAAGATTGAACATTAATAGAACGTAAAAATACTAGCATACGTTTTGTTTTTCCTTATAAAGGAATTAGTCGATCTCATAAGCTAAAGTATAGAGATACTTAAACAAACATGTCAGTGCTTGTTAGAGAACAAGTTCATTGAACAGACCTGACATGAGAAATCTATTTGGAATATTACTTGTATGTCTATGGAATTCTTATTGTGATGATTATATAAATGATCATTTGATTTGAGGTCACCAAAGTTATCTTATATAGGGATTGCTATATTTTGATACTATCTATGACCTATTTAATCATGTATCGATTAAACGGTAGTAATTGGATGTAGCATAAATTATATGGAGATAGTTTATGTGATCAAGATGGGATTCATCATCCTAAAGTAATTAGGGAGAATATTTCGTTGTTCTCGATTAGTATTGATTTGAAAAATCCTTGGCCAAGGTGGAATGACATTTTGTAAATAGTTTACAAATATTATTAATTGAATCAATAGCTAATAGAAGAGAAGTAATATGATTGGACTCAAAATAGAGTAGACAATTCCAAGCTCTATGTCTAATCAAAGCATTGGTTGATAAAAGGATTGAATTATACGAAAAAATCATGCACGAAAGGTTAGTTAAAACTACTTTGGCATTCCTAAATATTTGGGTGGTCATTATGCGTTGCTAGACGTTAATCTTGATCTATGATTATAAATTGTTTAATTAAAGATAAATTAAAAGGAGTTTTAATTTATCTAACTCTAATTACAAATTAGAATTAGAATTTATAATCATTGCCAACATATTTGGGAATCTAATGGGTCTCACATAATTTAATCAAGTTAGACTTGATTATAAAATTTGAGAAATTTTATGATTAAATATGTGATATTTAATAAATAAGGATCAATATCTCATATTGAATCTTACTTGGGCATAATTGGTTTTTAATAAGAATTATTTATAATTCTAATTAAAGTTTAATTAAAATTAGGATTTAATTTCAATAAAATTACCAAAATATCCAGAACCTATTATAAGTAGGCTTAAGCTCTATGTAACTAGTACTTCTTGCTTCACTTGTTCTGTAAGAGTTACAGAGTTCTCTTAACCTGTTTTATGGATACCGTTAGAGGCCGGACACTTGTGCGGCTACGGCGGTTGAGACGGATCGATTTTAGAAACAGTTCGAGGGATACAACAAGATAAAGATCAAGCTTCAGAATAAGGTACGAATTAAGGTTTCGCTTTATTATGATTTGTGTTAATGATTTTATATAATTAAAGAGATCTTGTTTTTCAAGAAATCAAAGGTTACGAAACGTTTCGTAAATATTTCGTTGCAATCGAAATCGGATTCTAACCCGATTTTCCAACAGTAGTTTCAGAGCCACCTTTAATTATATGGTTTGATTTAGTTGTTTGATTGTTATCGATAGAAATTTGGAATTGAAGAATCAAATATGATATGATCTTTCAAAGGAACTACTTTTTGTTCTTTGACTACTTTCTAAATGCATTTTCTGGAGGTGATTTGTTTTCTGGAATAAAACATAGACCGGTTTGATATTCTGCTATTGTGTGAATCTGGAAGTTTTATTGAGTTTTGAACTTAAAAAATTAGAACCTAGAAGTCCCGAAAACTCAATCCGGAATAATCGTATGCTTATGGTTGGGTATTGAGTTTTTTCTTTTGAATAATCTAAACCCAACACATAGAGAAACAGAATGGGTGTTGGTTTTGTTGTCGTTTATGTTCTGGAAAAACTACCTATATGTGTATTTGGTTATTTTTGGCAACCATTGGGTCGTTGGTTTTTTGACAGGTTGTTTTGAACCTTAGAGAGGGTTTGATGGGTTGTGTTTTTGTATTATGTGAATATCTGGAAATTTCATTTAGCTTTAAACCTAGACTTGTTCTAGAATTAGACTAGGTTTATACTTGTTTGTGTAGTTGTTTCTGTACATGGTTGGATTTCTGGGTATTGATTTTCGGAAACGGTCTTTTGAAAATTTTTATACCGCATCACTTTGTCCTTACTTTTGATAATTGGTTCTGTTTTGAAAATTGAATCTTCGCAAGCTTTTGGGTTTTGAAACCCATAAACAAGAAAACCACCGAGATTGAGAATTGTTCTGGTATCTCTTGAAAATTGAGGCTACTTGACAAAATAATTTTGTTTTTGGTTGTATAAATTTGTGTTGTTGCCTTTGGTTTTGGTGTTATGGTTTTGAATGTTGGAATAAGCTGCTGAAAAACATTGTGTTATACAGATTCTGGAATTGTCTTTGAGTTTTGTATTTATTTTGAATAAGATTCTAAAAAATAAGAAGGAAAACATGAAAAATATTATGGTTATCGTGTTTCTGGAAAACTTGGGTTGTGCTTTGTATACTGTGTATTGGTTGTATTGTGGCTGGATTTTTGAAAAATTACCACAGGCGATATGGAGGATGGGCGTTAATAACATCCATACGCAGAAGCAGCAAAAACAAGTTTGCCGGAGAGGATGCCACGCGCCAAACAGCCACAATTTTTTTCTTCTTTTAAAAATATTCTAAGCCTTTTTAATTAAATGTTTAATTAAAAATTAAGAAGTTTTAAATCTTGATAAATTTAAAAAAGAATTTTCTAATTGTTTTCAAAGGTTGATTTTATTAGGATTGTTTTAGAATTTAGTTTAATTTTTCAAGAGTTGAATTATTAAATTATATTAATTATCAATTCAATTCCAAACTTAAGGCAATTATTTTTTTGATATGATTAAGATTAATAATATATCGATTCCTAATTAATTTTTGAAAGGTTGTTTCTAAAATAAGAATTAATTGGTTTCAATTAGATTGAAATTAATTAATTAGACTTCCTAAAATTAAGAAAATTGTTTTTTCAATAATTAAGAAAGATGTTTCTTAATTAAGTTTATTTATTTCAATAGGATTGAGATAAATTAATTTTATAAATTAATTTTTAGAGAATTATTATTCATTTTATTTAGAAATTGTTTCTTTATTTATGAATGATAGGTTTCTTGATTGTTAGAAAAGTATTTTTCTTAATTAAATTTTGAAAAATGTTTTCATTTATTAGTTAAGAAAATTGCGCCTTCTTTAATATTTTTGAAAATAGTTTTTTAATTTATTAAAGAAAGATTTTCTAATTAATTAAGAAATCAATCTCTAAATAAATAAAACAATAGACTTTCTTAATTAAATTTGAAACGTGTTTTATTTAATTTTGAAAGTAATTTCCTTTTAATATTGGAAAAAAGTTTTTTAATTAAGGAAAAGAAATTTGTAACGATATTAGAAATAACAATTACTAATTAGATTAGAAATATTTTTAATCGAATTAGAAAGTGTTGCTTATATAATTTTGGAAAAGGAGTCTTTCTAAATTATAATAAGTGAGAAGAATAATTTATTGAAAATTGTTTTCAATTAAATTTTGTTAACGGAGTCAAGATAAATTGGAAATAGATTCCAATTAGATTTGAAATTTTGTTTATAAATCAAATTAAATTTCTATTTGGAATAGGAATTTAATTTAGTTAGGAATCAACGGTTTTATTCTAATTTAATTTTTCCAAGGAGTTGGAAATATTATTTTAGATTATGAAGATTAATAACTATAATTAAACTAAGTTTGATGTTTTCTTGCATATAATCTGATTATGAGTGCATAAGATGCATGCTTTATTTATATGATCCAATATATATATATTTATATTTACATGCAATTTTATGTTTGATGAGACGAATAAAATTAAATTCCTCGTTAAAATATTAAGTACATGTTGAGAACGTGATCGTTGCCTTCCATTGTTATAAAAATAAACTAGAGTTTTGTTTATAGTTTCCTTGTTGAGCAAACTCAACGTTGTTTTAACCCGAACATGTTTAGTCTTATGGCAGTGGGTTCTACTTAACTGAATTTGTGCAATTTGGATAAGCAAACTCATAATCACATGAATTTAGAGGTACGGTTAGGAACAACATATTAGATATGTTTTGGAAAGAGTCGTCACTTAACGGATCTAGGAGTCACATGAGATGTGATTGATAAAGTTATTTTCTACCTAATTTTGGTCTTGTTGGTTTGTTGAGCAAACTTAAGATCAACTATATTTGAGTGAGATCCTAGCCCACTAGAAAGATTAAAGTAATCTTTCTGAATAATAATGAGGGTTATTATTTCAAATAAAATAGTGGGAGTAATGATTGTGTCGATTGAGCTTTAAAATTTATAAGCCCTCAAATATCGCAAGCGCATGAGTCGCGACTGTAGCATAAGAGGTGTCAATCCCACAAGGAGGGTATTGGCCTAATCATAAGTCACCTAAGGCTTAGAGAAAAGAATAAAAAGAAATAAAAAACTGTACAAGTGAACACGAAAAGTAAATACGAGAATTTGATTCAAGAATTGTGAAGCGAAAGTTTCAACAAAATAAAATTGAACTGAGCAGTCACACAGGTCATAATGAAAATTCGTCACAAGAGTTAATCAAGTCATGAAAGAGGGGATTTTACCTATCATTAATGCTAATATAGCCATTTATATGTTCACGAGGTGTCAATTCTAGATGGTCGTAAGGTTGATTACTCTCTGTCGAGTTATAACCATTAAACCCTAAATTCTAAACCTTAATCGAATTATGGAACTTGCAATCTCTCAATTCACAAATTATCTACAATTCTAATTAGCTATAAAACTCTCTAAACAATCAAATCTCACACGAGATCTCTCTCTATAAAATTACCGACTAGATTGATTAAGTGGTCAATTAGATCGCCTAACTCTCATTAATTTGATCTAATCATTTTTATCCGACTCACCCTGTCGGTTTGTTACCAAAACATGTAATTACATTAATCAATCACAACACCCAAAACAATAAACACAAAAATAACTAAATCAATATTAACTCAAAGTAAAATCCTGAAGGAGAGTTCAGGACATTATCAATAACCCAAAATCCAATTCTATACAATCCATCTCAACTTTATAAATTTCAATGAAAAAGGAAATAAAGAGAAAATGGAACTTATGTTAGACAAATCGAGAAGGCATCGACATCAGAATACCACCTAATTCGGGGAGCAACAACATCAGGATCCACTTCTTCTTCCTCCTTCTTCGTCTTCTTCTTCTCTCTCTCTCTTCTTTTCTCTCCCTTTAGGGTTTCCAAGAGTGGCTGAATGTAAAACTCCTTCTTTCTGTTCTTATTGTTTTATTTATTTTCTTTTGTGTTTATGATTGAATTAGGGTTTTTTGCGAGTCCAAAAGGTCCAAAAATCCCTCAAAACGCGAAGTTTGGAAGTGGATGTGTATATGCCTGACGCAGGCCTATGTAAGGCCTTTGTCCCAATCGTGTGGCCCATAGGCATGCAATTGACCAAATTTGCTTTGAAACTCCTCCGTTCTTCGATCTTTACCATGAAACACTAACAAACACGTAAAGGTACCTCAAAAACATCATATTTAAGCTCAAAGGATTGTTCTAACCCATAAAATACTTAAAACGCAAATAAATCACAAACTAACACAAGTATACCTTAAACACATACTAAACAATCGAATAAATGGCTAAACACATATTAAACTATACCCTAAAATATGATGCATTTCACACCTATCAACATCCCCACACTTAAAAGTTTGCTTGTCCTCAAGCAAACAAAACAACAAATAACATAACGCACAAAACACAAAACACACAATGCAACAAATGAGGCAATGACTTCAACTTCAAGAAGCAATTTAACTCTAAACATAATCATTCAAGTTGTTCCAAATTATTAACATGTGAAATCCACGTCTAAGCACCTTAGATTTAATATACAACTAATCAAAATTTTAATGTTGAGTCTATTCACCCCTATCACTTACACACACATTGATAATCATTCAGTCAAAACAAAAGTGTAGCTATTCCTCAGTAGGTTTTCATGAAAAATCAAGCTACTAACAAGTTTAGTAGGTTTTTATTTGAAAACATTTTTTTTGTTAATTTTTCTTTGAGGATATGAACCTATACGCGGAGACAAACATTTGTGATGAATGTCGATCCGGTTACTCAACTAAGTCATGCTGTTATTAAGCTGCTTGGTTGGAATGTCATTATAGCCTTTTTACACGAAGGCACACATTTGTGATACGTGTCGATCTGGTTACTTAGCTACATCATGTTCTCAACTAGCTACTAACTCTATTCATAATTCGAAGGTCAACATAATAGTTATTTTAATTAAAATTATACAACCTTTTTTTTTGCCCACCTTATTGCTTTAGTTAATCATTCCCATGAAAATGTACTAAAAATGCCACTTATTTGATTAGCCTAAAATTATAAATGAGTATAACAAATTCTTAGGGTGAATCGACTAATATTGTATCCTAATTAACCAACACATTTAGCCCTAAGTAACTTAGGCCACTAATTTCATAAGCTAATAATTCTTTGCAACCTAAAAGACTATGTTTAAGGCCAATTATATCCCGTTAAGTCCTAACCATTAACGTATTCACACAATTCACATCATGCAACCTAAATAAACTATCATACAATATGTAAAATTCACACTCAAGGTAAAATCACATGACCCTCCCCACACTTAAATAACACATTGTTCTCAATGTAAAAAGGGTACACAAACACACCAGGGGAAATAAAACACAATATACGAAAAACATAAGAAGAAAATACTAACAAAAATGAAAAGAAAAGGGTTATAACATGAAACTAATTATGGTGATATAGGTGGTGATAGCGATAATGTTAAGACCAAGTCTGCTTGACATCGAGAGTGTTTCCCTATCTTATAAGTGATTCAAGAGAGTAAAACAATTAGCAATCCAAACCATTCGAAATCATTTAAAACGTATTTTAGAATTTAAGACAAACCTATCTACACAACAATTTAAACCTAACTACTAAATGTGCTAATTTAGGGTCATTAGCTTGATCTTACATCCTTTGAAGCTCAACCCAGTGAGTGGCTTACTTCCACCCTTCTCGTTCAACATTAATTTTGTAACCTGTGAGTAAGCTATAAGTTACAAAATGATCAGAAGAACAATATTGATAAAGTTGAGAAAACCAATTAATTTTAGTAATGTCCTTTTCACTAACAAACTGTCAATAAAATAGGGAATAACGAAACTCCCTGAATCTTCTATTAAGTCTAGCAGTTTGTTTGGTAAAAGGGTGAGCTGCTCTTATTCTTCCTTAGTCACTCCCTTTTCTTTTCCTTCTTCTACTTCACAAACAGAGACTTTCATAGCTTCTTCAAACTCAATATCCATTGTCATCTGTTCTTCATCCTCATGCTCCTTTGAAGGTTCGACATCATCAACTCTTATGAATGGTAGTCTTAGTAGGTAAGGCAAAGGAGGCACATAGGGAGGATCCTCATTCTTTTCTTCATCCTTTTTCTGCTTCTCTTGGTCTTCCACAGAGTGAGTTTCAGCTAGTTTATTTGTTAGTTCTCCTAACTCTTTACCCTTTAAGCGTAGACTTAACTTCCTCTCTTGGATATACTTCAGTGTTGCTTGAAAGACTTCCCACACTTTTTGTAGATAACACATTGGCATGCTATTCCACTTGAATGTCCAGGATGAGAATAGTAGAGGCATGAGTCCTTGATACTTGGTCAATTTGCTCTTCTAATCTCTTCTAGGCCTCATCCATACTTATAAGCTTGTTCATGATCTAGTCTAGTTTGTAATCATAGTCATTGTATTTATCCTGGTGATATCTATTTGACCCTTGATTTCTAAACTGAATCTTAGTATTGTTAGACCAATGAAAATTTGGGTGGTTATACCACCCCAACTAGTATGTGTTGGAATCCCTAACCAACTTGTGCTCCATTAAAGTTGAATTACTCCACATTGTTGTTTTCCCCTGAGAAACAATTGGCTATGATATAGCTCTCTTGTCCACATGACTCATATCCGTGCTGTATTGTTGTGACTAGAGAGGAAGAAGTGGCTTTCAGGCTATTCAATTGCTTGGTTAGGTTGTCAATCTCAGCTTGCAATGTTGTCATTGAATTTGCAGCAACAATCATTCCTTCTGGGTCCCAAAACTTTGACTGCTTTCTACTTCGTTTTGATTTCCAAAGACAACTAATGTATGTCATGTCTTCTAATAGATATTGTCTTACTTCAACTGTTTTTCTCATGAATGATCCTCCAGCAGTTGCTTCTATGGTGCTTCATGTGGGTGGATTCACTCCAGTATAGAGGGTTTGCATTAGGAATTCGTTGGGTGGATTATGATGAGGACAACTCCTTTGCAACTCCTTATACCTCTCCCACGTTTCATATAAAGACTCCTCATCATTTTGCTAGAAATTGATAATTTCCTTTATTAGTCATGTTATTTTGTTTGGAGGGAAAATTTTATCTAGAAAAACTCGCACCAACTACTCCCAAGTTGTGATGTTGGATGGGCAGAGAGAATTTAACCAAGCCTTAGCTCGATCCCTAAGTATAAAGTGAAAGAGCCTCATCCTAACAGCATCCACCGACATCCCAATATATCAGAAGGTGTCGCAAATTTAGCTAAATGAGCATTGGGATCCTTATTGGCTAATCCGTAGAATTGCACATTAGTTTGCATCATGTTTAGCAATAATTGTTTGATCTCGAACGTATTTGCTTACACCAGTAGTCGTGTAATCCCTTGACGATGGACATTGAGCTGTGGCCTCATGACGTCCATAAGGGTTCGTCGCTCTTCATGATGTATTTCCTCCACCATCGTTCTTTCCATCTCTTTTTAGCGTTCAACTCTCGAGACTCCCCATTGTTCTCTGGTGATATCCAAGTTAATGTGTCATATACTTTATGCCCAACTTCTCTTTTTTTTCTTCACAAAAGATGGTGAAAAAGCTTTAGACTATAAGAATTAAACTAATATATGCCTACCCGGCAACGACGCCAAAAACTGGATTGTATCATTCGAGCTTTAAAATTTATAAGCCCTCAAATATCGCAAGTGCATGGGTCGTGACTATAGTATAAGAGGTGTCGATCCCACAAGGAGGGTACTAACCTAATCTTAGGTGGTTTAAGGATCAGAGAAAAGAATAAAAAGAAATAAAAAACTACACAAGTAAACACGGAAAGTAAATATGAGAATTTGATTCAAGAATTGTAAAGCGGAAATTTCAACAAAATAGAATTAAACTGAGCAGTCACATAGGTCACAGTGGAAATCCGTCAAGAGAGGTAATCAAGTTATGAGAGAGGGGATTTTACCTATCATTAATGCTAATATAGCCATTTATGTGTTCACGGGGTGTCGGTTATAGACAGTCGTAAGATTGATTACTCTCTCTTGAGTTGTAACCATTAAATCCTAAATTGTAAAGCCTAATTGTATTATGGAACTTGCGATCACTCAATTTACAAATTATCCACAATTCTAATTAGTTTTAAAGCTCTCTAATAAACAATCTGATCTCACACAGGATCTCTCTCCATGAAATTACAGGATATTTATAATATCTTAATATTATTTGAGATAAGTTAAAATACCATAACATAAAATTAGGGATAACAAAACCTAAAAATGTGGATATAATCACAAGTTATTTAGTATAGGATTTTGAAGGTTGTTCAAAGTTGGCATGTCTCGTCCTTGATTAAGTCACTAAAGGTGGTGTTGTATTAGAATTTCAAGGTATTTCATTGTCTTTGCCTTGACATAATCATTATATCTTAGATATTATGCTTAATTTTTTGGTGCTGGCTTTTAAGTCTTTTAGGATAAGATTATTGTCAATTGGAATCTTCTTCCTTGAGCTTCTCAGTTCTATGGAGCCAAGAGTGGTCAACTGGAACCTTTATGCTAAGGGTGATAACGGTATGATATATTGAAATTTTCTCCTGCACTTGTGAAGCAAACTGTTAATTATACTTAACTTACCTATAGTGTTACAATGTGTGTGATTTTTTTGTAATGATTTTCCTCTAGTCAACCTACCTCTAACCTCCCATGTTTACCTTCTTTTCCATTGTAGATGAGCAAAAGAGGTTGAACGCTACCTACATAATCAATATGGCACGGAAACTTAGATATTCCATATTCTTTATGCCTGAGAACATCATAGAGGTATATATACATATACTAGGCGGGGTTAATTTGTTTTTAAAAAGTTAACAAAAGCTTTCTGTGCTCTTTGGAACACGGCTACACTTGATCAGATAGATCTTTAGTTGGATGTGTGGTAGCTTGTAGTCTGATAAGTTAATATGATTTGGGTGGCAAGTAAATTAGAATATGATTCTTATGGGTGGCAGGTAAATTAGAAGATGATTCTTACACTTGCAGTGAGCATAATCTACTGGAGTTTGCAAAGGGCAATATGAGAGGGAGAGTGGATCTGTTAGCGGTGAAGATGAAATCTTCTCCTTGAGTGGTGGTGAGGTCTTGAACTTGAATAATAATATTGAGGATACTGAGTGCTTCAGAGACTACAGTTTGCCCACAGATGGAGAAAGAGGATGGAATGGGTGCAATACATTCACGTCTTATACTAATTCTTACATGTTACATACGTACAAGTAACAATAGTACTTGGTATGATTTAGTTTTGTTTAACCAACACATGTATACATGTAGTAAATAAGGGAGATAGAAAGATAAAGGAGAACACTCAAACAATCTAAATAACTCATTTGATTTGGATTTCTTGTCCCATTTTGGAAATGAACTAGTACATGGTATTTATAGATACATAAGACACTTCTTTGAAACAATACGACTTTTGGAAAACATAAGATAGTAAATGCAAGATACATGCATAAGAAAAATATAATGAATCTCAAAATACATGAACCAAATAATGAATCAAGTTTAATTAAATGCTCCACCAATATAATTGCATTTTTTAACATCCTCCTTTAAACTGGATTCTTCTTGGTAATTCCAATCCACGTACGCAGCTTAGTAAAACTTTCAAACATCAATCCTTTCGTAAAAATATCGGCTACTTGACTATCACTTCCCACATGTGAAAGCTCAACTTCTTTGTTCTTAACACACTCCCTTATGAAATGAAACTTTGTATCTATGTGCTTACTTCGATTATGGAAGATAGGATTCTTCCCTATTGCTATAGCAGATTTATTATCCATAAAAATAGAGGTAGCTCCATCTTAAGTTACATGTATCATCTTCAACAATCTTTTTAACCAAATTGCATGTGAGATACAAGAAGTAGCTGCAACATATTTAGCTTCACATGTAGATAAAGTCACAATAGGTTGTTTTCTAGAGCTCCAAGTAAAAGCAGTGTCACCTATGAAAAATATAAACCTGTTTGTGCTCTTTCTATCATCAACATCACCTCCCCAATCACTATCACTATAATCAACAAATTGAAAATCAAATGAAGAAGAATAGTTCAAACCATAGTCAATAGTACATTTGATATTTCGCAAAATCCTTTTAGCTATTGCCATTTGAGTACTAGTTGGAGCTTCCATAAAATGACTTATAACCCCCACTCTAAAGAGAATATCGAGTTTTGTGCAAGTCAAATACCTCAAGCTTCCAGCAAGACTCCTAAAAAGAGTTGGATCCACTTTTTCACCTTTATCAAACTTTGACAATTTTGTTGCACAATTAATTAGGATATTAATGGGCTTGCAATTCTTCATCTTAAATTTCTCAAGAATCTTTTTGCATAAGCCTCTTGAGAAACAAAGATACCATCATCATCTTGCTTCACTTTAATACTAAGGAAATAAGACATAAGTCCTATATCAGTCATTTCAAATTCTTTAGTCATCACCTTCTTAAACTCTTCGAACATCTTTGAATTGTTACCCGTGAAAATCAAGTCATCAACATATAGGCATACAAGAAGAATGCTTCCATTTTCACCTCTTTTGACATAAACAAAATGTTCTTGGGGACATTTGATGAATCCATGGCTTTGGAATTTCTTATCAACCCGGCTATATCAAGCTATTGGAGCTTGTTTCAAGCCATATAATGCATTATTTAACTTCAACACTTTATCTTCATGTCCTTTCACCAAGTACCCTAATGGTTGTTGGATAAACACCTCTTCCTCAAAGTAGTCATTCAAGAATGCCGATTTGACATCCATTTGATAAATCTACCATCTCTTTTGTGCTGCCAAGAAAATGATTAATCAAATGGTCTTTAGTCAAGCCACAGGAGCAAACAACTCATCATAATCTACTCGATGTTGTTGACTATAGCCTTTAGCCATAAGTCTTACCTTGTACCCCTCTACTTCTCCTTGAACATTTCTTTTGACTTTATATACCCATTTCACACCAATCGCCTTTTGCCCCTTTAAAAGAGTAGAAAGCTCCTATGTGTCATTCTTTTGAATTGTTTGAATCTCTTCATCCATTGCACATCTCCATTTCATTTCTTGTATAGCTTCTTCAAAGTGCAGTGGCTCAAAATTAGAAAAGAGACAAAATAATGTTGTATTTTCTACCATCTTCGTGGACTCATAAATATCTCGTAGACTCCTTCTTCCTCTAGGACCCTCGGACGAGCTTTGAGAAGGACTTTCATTTCTTCTATGATTGGGTGATTGAGGAGGAGTATAAATATCTTCATGTCTATCATGGTCAAAATCTTCAACCATTGGAAATGAAACACCTTCTTCATTTTTAGAGACATCCCACTTCCATAAACTTTCTTCATCAAAATCAACATCTCTACTAATTACAATCTTCCTATTGGTAGGATTAAACAACCTATAGTCCTTAGAATTAGAGCTATAGCTAATGAAGACATGCTTTTCACTTTTGTCATCTAACTTCAATCTCATCTCTTTAGGAACATGAGCATATGCTATGCTTCCAAAAATTCACAAATGAGAAACACTTGGCTTCTTAGCACTCCAAGCTTCTTGAGGAGTCATCCCATGAACACTTTTAATCGAGGATAAGTTGGACAAGTATACAACGTAAGCAATAGCTTCAGCCCAAAACTCCTTAGGCATATTCTTGCTCTTTAACATGCTCCTTGCTATGGGGAGAATATATCTATTTTTACATTTCACAACTTCATTTTGTTGCAGAGAGTATGAATCGTAAGAAAAAGACGAATGCCTTTAGCTTCGCAAAATTTGTTGAACTCCAAGGAAGTGAACTCTCCCCCTCTATCCATCCTCAAAGATTTGATGACAAATCCACCCTCATTTTTAACTTGGGCTTTGAACTTTTGGAAAACTCTAAAAGCTTCATCCTTCTTATTTAAAAAATAAACCCAAGTTTTACAAGAAAAATAAAAAATGAATAGTAAAAAATAGTTTGCTTTACCATAAGAAGATGACTTGATTGGGCCACAAATATCGGCATGAATAAGTTGAGGTGGCTTAATGGTTCTCGTGGTGGACTCCTTTAGAAAAAGCTTTCTCCCTTGCTTTCCCATGACACACCCTTTACATAATTGATTAGGTTGAGTAATGAGAGGCAAACCATTCACCATATTCTCCTTTGCTAATAAATTTAATCCTACAAAATTTAGATGACCAAATCTCATATGCCAAAGCCAAGAGAAGTCTTTGACACATGTCTTCAAGCATCTTGGGTGATCAATATTGACATTGAGCTTGAACATTCTATTATTTGACATAGGTACCCTTACTATTAAGTTGTGTGCTTCATCTCTCAAAGTGCAACAAGCATCTTTTAAATGGATATCATATCCATTTTCTAGCAATTGTCCCATACTCAAGATATTTGCTTTCAAAGAAGGAACATAATAGACTTGTGAAATAAGTTTATGACCACCATTTTTTGTAAAGACAAGAATATCACCTTTGCCTTCAATTGAAACTTTTAAATCATTTCCAAAAACAAATTTTCCTCGTTTTCTTCTCATCAAGCTCTAGGAATAACTCCTTATTGCCACTCATATGGTTGTTAGCACTAGTGTTAAGATGCCATAAGAATTTATTTTCTTCTCCTTTGTTAGCCGATAATAAGTGTACTTCTTCTTCTTCTTCTTCTTCTTCTTTCATCTCCACAAGATGAGCCTCTCCTTAGTTGCTAATAACACTCCAACATTCATAGGAATAATGACCATATTTATGACAGTTATGACATTGAATATTAGATTTGTCATACCTTCTTCCTCCTCCTCTCTTATAGTAATAGCTTCCACAACCTCTTGAGTTTTGAGATTGTTGGCTTGACTCTTTACTATTAAAGTGATGTGTGCCTCTTCCACGACCACAACCACGATGATTTCTACCTCCTTCATAGCCTTGACCTCTTCCTCTTCCTCTTCCTCTTCCTTATGAGCTAATGGATTCTTGCTTCTTGTCTTTCAAAGAGATCTTTGCTTGAAAGGCTTAAACTAGTGGCTCCTTCTTCTTCAATCTTTCTTCATAAGCTTGCAAGGATCCTTGTAGTTCATCAATGGTTATAGCTTCCAAATCTTGAGATTGTTCAATAGCCATGGCAATAAGGTCAAATTTTGAATCAAGTGTATGAATAATTTTCTCCACAATAAGAACATCTTCCAAATTCTCGTCATATCTCCTCATTTGATTGGCAGTTGCTAAGACTCTTATGAAATAGTCATGGATGGATTCGATCTCTTTCATGTGTAAAGATTCAAATTCTCCTCTCACTGTTTGAAGATGCACATTCTTCACCTTGTCAACACTTCCATAGGCCTTTTGAAGAATCACCTAGGCTTCCTATGATTTTGTTGTGTTTGACACTTTTTTAATCATTTCATCATCCAATGTCGCATGAATGATGCTAAGAGCATGTTGATCCAATTTACGATTTTTTTTATAACGTGTTCTTTTGTTGTTGATTCAAAGCTCCATTTTATGGTTCATCATATCCTTGTTCTACTATCTCACATCCATCTTGAGAGCCAAGAATCGCCTTCATACGCACACACCACTTATTATGTTTTTCTTTTGTGAGTTTGGAGATTGAAACAACGGAATTAGATATCTTTAAAATACTGTCTCTGATATTAATTTATAGTAAATAAGGGAGATAGAAAGATAAAGGAGAACATTCAAACAATCTAAATAACTAACTTGATTTGGATTTCTTGTCCCATTTGGGAAATGAACTAGTACATGATACTTATAAATACATAAGACATATCTTTGAAATAATACAACTCTTGGAAACATAAGACAATAAATACAAGATACATGCATAAGAAAAATATAATGAATCTCAAAATACACGAATCAAATAATAAATCAAGTTTAATTAAATGTTCCACTAATATAATTGCATTTTTTAACAATACAATGCTTCCCTCTTCCTTACATGTTTTTGTACAATGTAATTCACCAGGTTTTCTTCCACCTGGCTTAGTGTACTTGGTAAATTAATAATATAACACACATACTACTACTAACTGAAATCATAAAATACAATCTTTGCTTGTTTTATTATTTGGGCTGCTCTGGTTGGCCCAATTAATAAAATCTTTATTTATGTAGAGCAAAACAAATGCATTGTTTCCCGACTGTCTGCAATTACCCTTTTTTTCCTCCTCAATCCCATCGGAGACGGAGCACTTAGAAAATTATACTCAAACTGACCGAACCAGTGCACGGCCCTTTCAGGGTTCTGGTGAGATGCGTGCTTCGATTTTTTTTTCCTGTCTTTTTCATTGCATTTTTTTAACTTCGCGTTAGGCTTTCGGCCTGATGTTTATCTTAGGTTTGTGGAGATCTCATTTATTGCCTGTAACGTGTTTCTTTTTCTATTGCAAGTTTCATTCTACCTTTTTCTCTGTCATTGCTTCTTTCATTTGTTAGTTTCTTTCGAAGTGGGGATTGAAAAAGAGTTCATTGCTACCGTAACAATGTTATGCTAGTTGGCTAGCTGTTGTTAGCAGTTGAATCTTGTTGGTGGTTGTATTGGTAATTCAATATTCTCTCTAATGTTTAGGGTTGGATGCAAATTTTCAGTATTTTGTGGCGAATGATATTATTGTATCTTATACTTCGGTAATTATTTTGCATTTTTTATTTTGATATAAATTGTTGGTGGGATTTTTCTTCGTGTGATTAGGGAATGGAATCCTCTGATGATGAGGTTGATGCTGTGACTCAATCAGTGTCAAACTACTACTTCCTGGATGACAAGAATGAGCCAATCTCGTTTTGTTCGCTGCCTATTCAATGGACTGAAACTGAGGGGATAGATGACAAGAAAAGGACAGATATATTCTTACATGGAGCTGTGGACAATGGGCTCCAGAAGATTTGCAAGGAAGTCATTGCATGGAAGTTTGATCTGACAAATGCAACTCCAGACATATTTGCCCTCACCAAGGATAACAGTTGCATCAAACTAGGCAAGCCAAGAAAGAGCTTTGAGGAGACAATTAGGACAGCCTTAATTACAGTGCAATGTCTCCATTTTGCAAGGAGAAATCCAGAAGCCTCTGGGAAATCTGTGTGGGATCACCTATCAAGAACTTTTCGGTAATCCTTGTAATTTACTATTTGTTTCATGCTTGACTTTTTTTGTGCATCATTACTTAAAAGCTATTGTTAAATTTGTAGCTCACTGGACGTTCGACCTTCTCAAGATGATTTGGTTGAGCACATGACTTTAATCCAGGAAGCTGTCAGAAAGGATGAGCACTTAGCAAAGTGTAAGGTTGTAACATCATTATGCCCCCTTGCTGGATATTTTTACTGAAATATCTTTATTTTACTCGCAAAAGATCATCATAGATATTTTATATACATTGGGAGCTGAAATTTCGGTTAGCTGTTTTTGAATGGCATTATATTTATATGATTTTCTAGAGTGGTGAGGTTGAGCTTATTGTTGCCTACACATGCAACAATGATGGATATTTGTTTCCTTATGGTTTCTTAATTTTGTTCAAATGACATCTAAAATTACCCATTTAGGTTTTATAGTTTTATTGTAACAAAATTGAGTTTAGGATTTATGGTTTTTAAATGATGATGAAATTTACATGAAGTGATGCTATTTTCTAGATGTTTAACTATATTTCCTGTCTGCAGTTTTTGCTCACATTTATTGAGGAGAAGCCAAGGAAGAGGGCGCTTTTGGATGAGGTCATACTGTTATGACTATTGTGCTTGTCTGTCCATATTGGGATTATTTTCCTATACGGATTTATTGTAGCAAATGGGGATTTTGCTTTGCAGGATGTCCAGACTACAAAAATATCTGAATTCATTGTTGACAATGTTGTTGATGTTGATGATGATGGTGATGAGGATTGCATCTCTGAAGATGAAGAAGTTGACTCTGGTGAAGAGGGTGACTTATTTGATTCTGTTTGTGCATTTTGTGACAATGGTGGTGATCTTCTGTGGTACAGTTCTCTACTGGTTTCTTTTTTCTCTCATTGCTAATTGTGCTTTCTGCTGTTGACATGCCAAAGAAAAGTTATTTTCTCATTATACTAGTGATTAGTTTTTATACTGATTATACATGTCTTTCACTTTTAATAATAAAACCTTTGGCTTCCCTGTTAAAGAAATTGACAATGTGGGACTTCTGTGTTGGTTATTGTTAGTATTCTTTTATGCATGAAGTTGGATCACCTCTTGAAACTCATGTTTTCTGTGGTTAGTGCTCGTCTGGTCAAGTTTTACTGTCATTTTATTATTGCTTGCTTCGCAGCTTATCCGCTTTAATATTTGAAACCATACAGCTGTGAAGGGAGATGCATGAGATCATTTCATGCAACTTTAGAAGCTGGAGAGGAATCCGTTTGTGACTCTCTTGGATTAACTGACGAAGAGGTCATGGTATGCTAACGTTACTTGTTTTACACCTACTTTCTATTTTGCTGTCATATCATCAATTTTCATTTTTGTTTCCTCTTTTTTGGCAGGCAATTGAAAATTTTATCTGCAAGAATTGTAAATATGCACAACATCAATGCTTTTCTTGTGGAAAGTTGGGATCTTCTGTTAAATCAGCTGGTGCCGAGGTACACTGTTGCTTAAAAAGATTTTAATCTTCTCTATCTCATTATATTTTTCTCTGTGCCATTTGCCAGTTCTAAATATTTACATTGGATAAGCCACAAAAAGCGCAAGTACAAGGTAATTAAAAGCATTAAAACATATTTTGGGAAAATGGTGGAAAAAAATATGTTCAACGAATTGAATATTATTTATAGGTTACTTATTCAATCTTTTTCTAGAATCTGTTTTGCTCTTACAATCCAAATAATCAAGAACCAAGAAGTACTTGGATGTTTTATTGTGATTAAGACTTTTTTTTTATCATAATGTAGTAAGATGTTTGATCTAAATCTCTATTCATATACCTCCGAGGACTTTATTTATAGATACTTTATGCTTTACACTGATTCAAACAGTCTGATTCACTGTCTGATCAGTTTATTAGTCTTTCCTATTCGCGAATTGATTTCTGGTTTGAAGTCAAAACATTGATTTCTTTATGCTGAACACCACTCCCCTACTTACTGTGTTGCAAACAAACTACCTTTAAATTGAAAGAAGCTTGAAATAACCTAGAAATATATAACATATCAACTAATACTTATCAATGCTGTGTCTTTTAATTGTTCTTTAAGGATTATTATTGTGTACAGTTCTTCAACTAACGTTTTTCAGGTCTTTCGGTGTGCTAATGCAACTTGTGGTTACTTTTATCATCCACATTGTGTGGCAAGATTGCTCTACCCAAATGATGAAAATGCAGCTTTAGGATTGCAGAAGCAAATCGCTGCAGGGGAATCTTTTGCATGCCCAATACATAAGTGTCTTGTTTGCAAACAAGGAGAGAATAAGAAGAACGTGGAGTTACAATTTGCTGTATGCAGGCGGTGTCCAACATCATACCATCGAAAATGCTTGCCTAGGTTATAAGTCCTCCTTATCACTTTTATGGTTCTGTTTGTTTAGCATTTTTTATAGTTGTTCTCATGCTTTGATCAGGGAGATTGCTTTTGAAAATTTAGAGGAAGAAAATATCAGTATGAGGGCATGGGAAAAGCTGTTACCTAATCGCATACTGATCTACTGTTTGTAAGCACTTTATCAAGCTCTCTCTATCCCTCTCTGTCAAACAATCAGCGCTGCTTGATTCTCCCTCTCATCAGTTCCTATTTTCTATTTTGGCAAAACTGAAAAAGTTTAATGTGGCTTTTTTGTTTGTCGGTCAAGAAAACATGAGATTGATGAAGAACTTGGGACTCCTGCGAGAGACCATATAAAATTTCCTGACGTTGAAGAGAAAGAAAAACGAGCAGTAGAGCTACCTCGAACTGGAGGTAAACCTCTATTGAAGAAGAGAAGGTTAATTTCTGAAGATTCTTCCCCTGAAACAACTGTTGGGAAAGCCACTAAGACAAAGAAGCTTGAAATTACCAAGAAAAACAAAAACATGTCAGAAAGATTAGCTTCCTTGAAGAAAGTGGGGACAAATGTTGTATCCAGGAGGTCCTTGAAGGTAAATAAGAAGTTCATTTCAAAGGAGGTTACTAAAGCTGCGACAGCTATTGAGAACAGGACATCACTGGGTGACATGTTATTTGATGTTATGATGAAAAGTTCTGAACGAGGAAAGCATGGGAAGCAGGATATGCTTGGAAATGAACTTAACAAAAACACATCAGTTAAGATGGCAACTAAAAGTTTAAGCAGTGAACTACCTGCTTTAGATTCTGAAACAGAAAGAAGGTGACATTGTAGTTTAGCTTCTTAATGGCTACAGTCTCTTGAGTCTCTTTCTACTGCAATGTCTTTGGAAGTTTTATTTTTAACATGTTATGTACTTTCCAGAGTTAAGGCTTTGATGAAAGAGGCTGAATCTTCAATATCCTTAGAAGATGTGATAAGAAAGCATGAAGTTCCATCAACACATACTTCCTCATCGAGAGCTGTTGTGGACAAAACCATTACACTGGGGAAGGTTGAGGGAGCAGTTGAGGTATATTTGTCAAACTTTCTTATTTGGAAATTATAGCTGCATGAGATTTTTATTATTTTTTAAGGATTTTTTTTCTGATCTTCATAAACTAGGCTGCAAGAACGGCTTTGAAGAAGCTGGAACGAGGATGCAGTTTAGATGATGCCAAAGCTGTTTGTGAACCAGAGGTTCTTGGTCAAATGCATAAGTGGAAGGTGATTATTTATACACATTATGCCATTACTGTCATCTACTCTCTCGGTATTGCTTAATATATTGAAATTGTTACATGCTTTCTACTATCCACATTTGTTTCACCAAATATTTACCTTCTTGCTAAAGTGGAATGGAGAAAATAGCAGGCTTCCATGAGTTGGGACTGAAGCTAGTTGAGTATGAGTTGATTACTCCCTTCTTTTCTAATGCTGCCAAGATCATTCCCCTTTGAGTTTTTTCACTGAGTAGGCAGATAATAGGCTATTTCTTTAATTTTCTGTATGTTTGCATGCATATACATAGTGTTGAATGTTTACGCTGTGGTTGAATGTGTTCTCTTGATAAGGCAAATTTCTTCATTTGGAGAAGCGGTCATTTTCAGTGCTAATGAGTGTCTACTGAAATACAAGCCCTTAGTAATTTTTTTCCCCATATGATAATGCTAGGAACACCTCTTAATGTGACTTTTATAAGAAAAAAGCCTTGATTTGTCTTTGTTCAACTTTGTTTTCTGTGTAGACCAAACTTAAAGTATATCTCGCACCTTTTATACATGGCATGCGCTACTCATCCTATGGTCGCCATTTTACGAAAGTGGATAAGCTTCAAGAGGTAACCAAATCCTTGTTTTAGTTAATTGGTAGTCAGTTTTTCCAGCTAAATAATTTGTTCATTTGCATTTGATTATTTGTTGTTTGTGCTGGATAGAAATATATTTTCCTTTCAAACACAAAGTTATTATTAGGGATGATTTTGTAGCCGATTATATGTCCTAACCCAGCACAAAGGGTTTGGTTAATATTGAATTATGGCTTGGGCTGCCTAAGAAAGCTTCTTCCATTTATGTTAACTTGTTGAAATGTGAAAGAAAAGAATTGACGATAGAATGGGACCTTTTTTATGTTGCTGCTCACATGTTTTTGGTGTGGCTTTGTATTTCAGATGTCAATATGCACACCTGTATTATATTCCACAAATTTGCTAAACCTTCATGTTACTTACTAATTGTCACTTGAATTTATTCCCTATTGCCTTCTAAGGGCTGCCTCTAAATGGCATCTAATCACTTATTGCTCTCGCTTTCCCTGATGTTATTGAAATGATTCCGGTTCTTCTTAGTCAAATGGTTTCTACCTGTAAACACCTCAAAAATTCTATAATGCACATATGTATGCTCACTGGAGACTGACATACTTTGTAATATCTGATACGTTTTTAGGTATATTTATGTCAGTAAGTTTACGAGCTGTTTGTTTCTATTGTGAGTTGTGGATTTTGTTGTGATTGTCAAAAATATAAAAATAAATGACAATCTTGTTTGGTTCAAAATGGTTTTCGTTTTTGGTTTTCAAAACTAAAGAAATTCACAACTTGTTACAAAAACTTATCAAAACAAAAAAATCACGTTTTCATGGGTTTTGTCAACAGGTTGCCGAAAATTTTCTTTTCTTTTCCTTTCTTAATTTTCACTTTCACTCTCAGATCTATACTTCCACCATTATTATCATCATCACCATATCCATAGTGACCACAGCTGCCATACCTATCACAACCATGTTCATAGCTATCACCATCAAGTTCACCTCCGTCTTCACCATGCCCACTACACCATTCCCACTACCATATGAACTAAATCCACCACCACCAGCGTCATCACCGTTGCCATGTCCATGGTAACCCAATGGCAATGAGTGTGATTTATTGAAGAAGATTAAAAAGGTGGGCAGCAAGGCATCTCCTTTCCCAACCCCAAGTCATTCCATGGGACATTCATTCTTTAACTTCTGCTTTAAAATTTTCACATTTTTTTCCTAATTGCCTTTTGTTTTGTTTGAAGGAGTATTTGCCTCTGTAATCAATAACCCAGGCTCTTTTACAGAACTAAAGATGATTTTTTTAAAAGGTAAATTGAATTAATTGAAAACTTTTTACATTACAAGCAGTTCTCCAGCCTGAGACAAGAGACTAGAGAGAGACTATGCAAGCTAAAAGCAAAACTACAGTTTAACTTGACCAAGACTTGAAGTCTGAAGTACAGATTTCATCCAAGCTCATATCAAATTCCAATCCCCAGATAGTCTTGGCAAATCTCCTTTATAGGACTTCTTTACTATTCAGCTCCATTATGCATATCCATAATCCTCGTTGAATTAGCTATTCCCCTACTGCATAACAAATGAATTTTGTTAGCTAAAAGCTGTTCCCTTATCTGGTTAATGAGTTCTTGAAGTAACTGATAGCTAAGCTTCTCTTTGTCTTGGTATGTTCTATGGTTCCGTTACCTCCAAATAGCATAAATGGTTCTATGAAATGCTATTTTTTATACTAAGAGATTGTCCTTATGCATATTTTGTTCATGACTTAAGCCATTCCACCATATCAGACCATTCATCTTTGATGACCAGCTGTTTGCAGAGCTTCTGAATCACAAACCATATGCCAGAGAAAAAATTACATTGGAAGAATAGGTGGTTTAGTGTTTCAGATTGTTGTTTGCATAGCTTACAATTTTGTGGAATGTTGTTACCTCTCATTCTGTCCAGAGTTGCCAATCTCTGCCTTAATACTAACCATAGGATGAAGGTGATCCTAGGAAGTGCTTGATTGAACCATGCTACTTTGAACCAGGTTCTGTGTGATTGGCTTCTGAACAGCTCCTTGCAGGACCTATTATTGAGTATGTCTGAGGGATGATGACAGTGGAGAAAGAGAAGAGAGTAAAAGGGAAAAAAAACTGAGATAGAAGGAAGAGAGGAGTGAAAGAATAGGAACCAAAACTTTTTTTGTTTTATGTCTTTGTTCCTGGACCTTTTTCCTCCAACAGTTTTTCATTAGCATAGCATTAACAAATATTTAATGTTTATTTATGGTAATGAAAAATATATAAAATAAATAGGAAAAATTATGAAGTAGTCACATATAACAATTTTACATTTTCAAGGAAAATTTTGTGTTACTCTTGTAATCAATTTATAAATATTAGATGATCAGGTTTTTGTTTTTAGTTGTTACAAATTTCAACTAAATAGGTTTCTTTAACAAAAAACAGAAACTTAAAACATAAAACAAAAACTAAAAACTAAAAACTAAAAACTAAAAACTAAAAACTAAAAACTAAAAATCACAACAGAAAAACACAAGTGAAACCAAACAGCCCTTTAGTTTCTTTGATTATGAACACGTGGTTGCAAATTGTAAACTATCATTTTTTCTATGCAGATTGCTGACATGCTCCATTGGTATGTAGAAGATGGTGACATGGTAATAATTTCTGTTTCCTGTTTTCATTGTGGATTAATATTCTTAAGGGAAAATGGAGTAGATTTGTTTCTTGGCTGTGGAAGTAAGAACTTTCAGTAGTGCCTGATTTTTTAACTTACTACTTGCATAATTAGATTTGCATATGTATGAGTGAGAATCTTTTTTTTCAAAATTCTTGTTAAATATTCTTGGAAGAGGTATTTCAAGACTTGTAGGGTTCATCAGCTGATGATTTCTTTTTCCCGATTATCTACTTTTTTAAGGAAAATTTTTGAGTGAGAAGTTCTTATCACGTTAGTTATCTTATTGGTTGATTTGAAAAATACTTGTGTATTCAGCACACAGACAGGCAATATATTGATTGCCAGCTCTTCTGATCTAATTATTACTAATGGCTAGGGAAGATTTTGCTTTCTGACAAAACCTTGATGAAATCGGGTGATGAGCATTAAACTGAAGGATAAAATTTCAAATCAGTTTAGTATTATACCACACTCAGCCTATTCTGATGCATAGGTGGCAATTCACACATATTATGTGAAATAATAAGATGTAATGAGATAATTAAATGGAGAGGAAAGGATGGAATGAGTTAGCTACTTATGTCTACAGAAAATAGTTTTGATTTTCTTCCTTGGGATTAGAGATGGCAGGTGGCCTGAACCGCAGACTGAAGTGAACAGGCCTGGCCCAAAAAGGCCTTTGCCTCCTGACACAAAGCGTTGTTTTGTTCTTATGTTTAAGAAACAGGCTGCTCAAAACGACATTGTTTTGGGAAGTTTCCCCAAAATGATGTTGTTTTGAACAATGTGAGTGGTAGGCCGAGATTGGGCCTCAGATTAGGGGGTTGGATCGAGTCAATCTGGCAATGAGACCGGTTCCTGCTTGGACCATTGCCATCCCTACTTGGGATTCTCAAGCCCTACCAGACTTTGGGCCAGGCTGGAGCGGCAGGTTAGGGGGTCGGACCGGGCCAGACATTATCGACAGGCCTGGCCCTGCCCAGACTGTTTCCATCCCTATGTGAGATGTGATTGCATTTCAGTGGGATATAACGCCTTGTGGATGTGATCTACGTGCTTAGTGACTTATATTTACCGTTGTTGCTTTTAAATGCTGACTACTTTGGTATATGTTTTCTGTGAACAGATTGTTGACTTCTGCTGTGGTGCTAACGATTTTAGTTGGATAATGAAAAATAAACTGGAAGAGACAGGGAAGAAATGCTTTTACCGAAATTATGACTTTATTCAACCAAAGGTACATCTTATTTTCTATATTAGAAAATCAACTTACAACCTATTAATTAGTTTTTGCACTTTTTAGATGACTGGAGATGATTTCTTGAATCCTCTTTCATGTGCTTTGAACTTGTGCCACCTCGAGCCTAAAGTTCGCCCCTTCCCTTGGTATTTCAGTATGTCGTATTGTTTATGTTAACTGTATAAGGTTAATGAGAAGCAACTAATTATAGACTTGGTAAATTTATTACATATGCTCGTGAAGATAAGCATGAATTTGAAGACATAATTAAACCAAGGTCCCTTTTATAAATTCCTAATTCTAATCTTGTTTTTAGGTTTCCTGTGTGAGATTTTAGTATTTAGCTTTAATTGGTTCTTTGATTGGCTTCAAAATGTTCTGTAATTTGTTATGTTCTGGTTTATCTGCATAATTTCGGTAAGTCCAGTTGTTATGATCTGGTCAAGTTTCTTTTATTCCTGCTCTTCTGTTGCATTCTTCTGTATTTGGTGTCGGGCTCTGTGCATGAGTTTGTTCTGCATATCCATTTGAAATATAATTGTAGAACTCATTTGCAATATATTGTTAAACACATTGCTTTTTGACAGAATGATTTCAACTTCGAGAGGAGGGATTGGATGACAGTTCATCCTGATGAGCTTCCAACAAGTGGTTCACGATTGGTGAGACTCATTTTTCTTTCTAATAAAAGAATGGTGAAAGGACAAAATCATTGTTGAAGTTTTCCCAATGTTTTAACTACTCTTTACTAATTTGAGTAGATCATGGGGCTAAATCCACCTTTTGGAGTTCAAGCAGTTCTGGCAAACAAGTTCATTGATAAGGCTCTTGAATTTAGACCAAAACTCCTCATCCTTATTGTTCCACCAGAAACAGAAAGGTGAAAGGTCAAATTTTGTTTTTCTTTTCTTTTTCTCTCTTATATATCTTTAGTTTAATTTTTTCAGGTTAGACAAGAAGAATCCACCTTATGATCTTGTTTGGGAGAATGATCAATTTTTATCAGGGAAGGTAAATAGAAAATTCTTGGACTTGGGTCTGATTTAGTATTAGATTTCAGCATATTTTTGCTTACCTTTTTTTCCATTATCCTCTGCAGTCATTTTATCTGCCAGGGTCAATAGATCAAAATGACAAACAGATTGAGCAGTCGAATTTGACTCCACCACTTCTTTATCTCTGGAGTCGTCGGGATTGGAGTGCTAGACATAATATTATAGCTCGTAAGCATGGTCATGGAGTCAAGAAGTGGGAACGATCAATTAGGGATGAAATGCAGAACTGTTCTTATCAAATGGACGACCATGATTCTAATGGCAAAGCTTCAGTTTTGGATGATTTCTCGACTAAAATAAAGGAAGCCAAAAATTTTGGTCATGGATTATTTGTTGGTGAAGGTTATGGAGGAAGTGCTTCTCGAGTTGAATGTGACGCTGCAAGTCATGATAGCCGTGGATCTGTGAAGAGTCTGTCTAGTGAGACACTAAAGAAGAGAAGTGAAGAAAAGGTTGGAAGAGGACTGATCAACTCCTCACCAGGGATTATTTCAAATGATGGAAATCTGTCTGCGAGCAATGTAAACAATGAAATGCCTCCTCATCGTCCGACCAGTATTCTCCTCAATAGATCTTCACAGGAAAGTCTTCCATCTGGATCCGGTGAAATGGCATCACATGCCGAGGCTTCTGACAACCGTTATCATCACATGGAGCCTGGTTTATCTGGTTCTTACTTGCAGTATGGAACAGATTATAGTGGTAACGGCTCCAGAATTCATGATAACATTAGAAGATATGGCCTAAACAATGACGAGCCTTATTTTCATGGAAGCTACAGAATATCTGGTGGCACAAACTGGGAAGAGCAGTATGCCATGAATATGAGAAACAGTGGCAAGATCGTTGACCATGGATGCTATGCCGCTGATAGGGACACGGACTTGCAGTCACAAGTTCATCTTTATGGACGTGATTCCCCAGATTTTCGGACACGAGTTAATCTTTATGGACGTGATTCCCCAGATTTACGATCACGTGTTCATCTGTATGGACAAGCTAGCGATCCCCCTATTCAAAGAAGTAATCCGTTCATGAATGATCCAGGATCCAGCCATATTAGACCACTGTCCTCTGTTCCTCCAATGGATCAATATCCATCTCACTTGAATGAACTGAACCATATGAGGGCGAACAACTGGGGTGTTGAACCACCCCCGCCGAACAGAAATGATTTTTATGCTTCAAGATCACCCGCACTCCAACCTGGATATTTTGGTGATCCAAGGGGATTTTCCTCTGCTCCTCACAATCCTTACCCTCACAACTCTGCAGGTTGGCTCAATGACTAGATATGTAGTACGGTACTGTCATCGCCTTACATTTGAGCTTAGGGGCATATTATGCTTGTTCTAACATAGTGTACTTTATAACCAGACGTCCAATGTTTTTTTGAGTTGGAATATCTTGTCCACTGGCATTTTATGTTACCTATCGAGTTTCTTGCTTTTGTCGGCCAGAAGTTGCTTGTGACATTTGAAGGCACACAACACAATTTATATGTTTGATGTGTCGCCTTCAAATGGCTTCTGAGTTGCTGGATCCTTCTCAACGAGCACTGAAGATTGGTTATGGAGTTACAGATGCAGGAATTAAGATTGGCAACGGGGTTTTCCATCGAAGTATACCTTTTAGGTTATGACAGCATCTGCGAGCTTTATTTTTGAACACCCAGACGCAATCTCTAGCTACAAATCCTTGTCTTAGTTGAAAGGGAAGGGACATTGATAATAAGTTCATGTGAGAGGAAGTCTACCTATTTCCCATCCTTCCTCTCCTTTTTGTTTGTTGGGGAAAAAAAAAAAGGGCTCTAAATACAAGGTTATACGTTGCCAACCTTACAAAGGAGGTACTGACATGTAAAAGTAGTTGAAGCTAAAGAATGAGTGAAATGTGAGACGAGGGTTTTGGATTCGAGTGATTTTCTTAATAGAAAGAGAAGTGTTTGAAGATGGAGCATGTTGGGTTCCCAAACTGTCAACCTTTGCATCGTTTTTTGTTATTTAGATATGAAAATGATTTATTATAACATTTGCCAAGGCTCCTCTTGTCTTCCTACAACCCATTTCCAGCTGGTGATTGCCAAAACCTGGCCCACATAAAAGAAAAACAGTTAGTTCATTTATTTTATGCATTTAACAATTAGTTAATTTATTTAAATAGACCGCTAAGATGGTCTCTGGTTTTTGCCTGCCGTTTGCTAATAAATACAATACTGACGAAGCCCACGTTGGCTGTCTATAAAATTGGCCACTTCCCCGTTATTTAGTGGTGAGAAAAAACGATGTTCGTGGATCTCTTGCCAATACGCACTGATATTAGCTTGCACCGGGCACTGCGTCTCTTGAATCTTGACTTCACCTTTCATCTTATATATAATATATATATACCCGAATAGTTAACAGAGAGTTAGAGGTGATAAGAGAAATGGAAGGTGATGAGTTGAAGAACTTCATCAGGGTATGGGCTATCGCTTCTGCAGGCTTGTGTTACTGTTACTATGTATCATCAAGAGTCCCAAAGGGTATCCTAAGACTCCTCTCTCTACTGCCCATCTTCTACCTTTTCATCATCCTTCCTTTGGACGTCACCATCCTCCATCTTTGTGGCCCAACAGCTTTCTTTCTGACTTGGCTTGCCACCTTCAAGCTCCTCCTCTTCTCTATTGGTCAAGGCCCCCTGTACCCACCATCACCAAGTGTCTTCCATTTCATTTGCTTAGCTTGTCTTCCCATAAAACTCAAGCATAATGAGACCGACACTAACCCATCTCACAATTCCGTGTCTCAGTCCAATGCAAACTTAACCTCTTCCACTACATCACCCCTTTACATCCCAAAACCACTTCTGTTGCTTATCAAACTTTTGCTTCTAGTTGCCATATTTCACAGCTATAACTACAGACAATTCATGAACTCTTACATCATCTTAGCTCTGTATTGCGTGCACTTGTACCTTGAGATGGAGATTGTGCTGGCCATATGTGCCACACCGGCTCTAGGCCTTTTTGGCTTCCAGCTCGAGCCACAGTTCAACGAGCCTTACCTGACCACATCGTTGCAAGATTTTTGGGGCCGTAGATGGAACCTCATGGTTACAAGTATTCTACGGCCTACCGTATACAACCCCGTAAGGCGTTTTTTCACACCTGCAGTAGGGCACGCGTATGCTGCACTGCCTGCCATTTTGTTGACATTTGTTGTATCAGGTTTAATACATGAGATGTTCTGGTTTTATTTGACACGCGTGAGTCCTACCTGGGAGGTGACGTGGTTCTTTGTCCTTCATGGAGTATGTATAAATGTGGAGGTGGTGGTAAAAAGGATGGTCGGCGGTAGGTGGCGGTTGCACCGGGCGATTTCGGGTCCATTAACAATTGGATTTCTAGGTGTAACTGCTGTTTGGCTGTTCTTCCCTCAGATATTAAGAAATGAGGTGGACATTAGAGTAATTGGAGAGTATTCAATGTTAAAAGACAAAATAATACATCTTGTTTCTTAGGTACTTGGTCGATGGTGTTGTAAGAAACCAAAACAACGAAGACAATTTTGGAATACATGAATAATATTGGGATCATTTCATTCAGCTAACGTATGTGGAGGCATTCTGTTTGGTGGTGTTAAAATGTAGTAAATTGATAGTAAAATGTGTATACATATAATGTTATTCTTGGTAGATTTTTTTAGTGAAAACCAATAAGGGAGGCCTTGTAATTATTATTATTTAAGTAATAACTTTTTATAAATAAATTATGTTTATGTTTTCTATTCAATAGTCATTAAAATTCAGTATAACTCATCTCCTAATATTTTTTAGTGCTTGTGAAGGCGTAGAGATTGAAATCCTTACCAAAACCCACCACCTCCTGTATTTCTTATATTTCTTTTCTAATTAATTTTGGACTAAAACAATGGAAGGAAAAGAATATCAAAATCTTAATGTTATTAAACAATTGTGTTCAGTCTTCTCTCTAGCTTTTACTCTTTAAATTTGTTGTGCTTTTCATATGCCTTCTTTATCATTATTGCTTAACTGTCACAAACAGAAACAAATCTCTTTTTAGCATGTGTCTTAGTCTTGGTTCTTTACTATTTATAGCAAACAAGCAACCATGGATTCAGGTCCTTTAAGTCACAAATCTTACCAATGAGCACAACAATGAGGAATCCTTGGGATAGTAACTCAAATTGAACTCCCCAACGGAAACTTATAGACAAGAAGACTCAGTCGATCTCGCCAGTAGCAAGGAATCAGAGTAGATCTTAGAAACAAGTAGTGGGGGATAACTCTCCTTAAGAGAAACTGAGATTCCTACCTAGTAATGCAAATGTGACAATTCAACAATCACTCCCCTTTAGAGGTCCTGAAAGCTAGGGCTTTCAGATGGAACACTACTTTGATAGGTTACTTTATAAATAAGAAACTTCCTTTCACTCTAGTAAGGAAATAGGCAAGTTCACATCTTAAGCTAGTATGAATAAAGTTTTGGAAATAAGTATCTAGCATATTCAAGGTAAGGCTTTATTGCTTCAAAAGGGAAAGTCAATAATGGCTTTGAATAAGAAAAACATAAAAAGCATTCCCTTGTGGGTAAATTTTCATAATATTCAGCTTGGATACTAGTCCACCATTAGACTGAGCTACTTAACTAGCTCACTGGAAAACCCATTTGTCTAGATGAAAACACAACAAGTGTAAGGAGAATAGGTTATGCCAGTGTTGGACCCCGATTTTTCTTCTTACTATATGTTGGGGATTAATTTTATTTTTGTTGCGATTAGGTATAAATCATGATGTTTTAGAGGGATAGAATTTTTTTTAAAGATTGAAGTTATTAAATGGAGAAAATTGAGATTAAATTTTGGAAGCATATGGTGTTAATTGAGATTGAAAGAATANNNGTGATATATGAATGAATGCTTATCTGAATAAATGCTTATCCGGTGAATTCATCAACGATGGTTCACTCACTGAGTTCGCCAAACTCACCCAAAATTTGCAATTATTTTTCAGGATCAGAAGATTACCCCGTTAGGCTAACGAGAGTATACCTACCGCATACAAGTGAAGGATAGAGGTCGGGATCAGTTCACGTCTGCATTGCATTTTCTGAACTTGTATTAAATTATTTAATTCGGAACTCTTTGTATACTCAACAATGTATACAATTTTTTAATATAATAAAGTGAATGTTCAAGAGAAAATGATAACGATTTTCGTGTATGTTAGACGATGCCATGTGTAAGTTAGATTTGTACTGCTCTAACATACCATTATCGTAAGTTATGTGTCTAAAAGCTTAGGTACGTACTCTATGGTAGTGGGATGTTACAATAGAGATTCAAATTTCACCTAATTTCTTACTCAACAAGTTACTATTATTTAAAGAATTTATCCAAGTACCTCTCAACAAAATAGACAAACAGAATAGAAAACTAGACATATTCTTGATAGTGTTTGATCCCTCCTTATATTTTCTTCTTATCTAGAAACCTTTTAGAGAGATGTAGCTCTTACTAATATTTATACATTAAATAATATCCCTTCTCCTGTCATAAGTGACATCTCTCTATATGAATGCCTATTTAATTATACTTTTGATTATCAAACTCTTAAAATTTTTTGTTGTGTTTGATTTTGTTCTCTTACAACTTCACGAGTACACCAAACCAAAACCTCAAGCATGACTATGATGTTTCTTAGGATATGGCATAGAAAATAAAGGGTACAAATATTAGGGTACCTTGTCATAAAGGTTTTGTATCTCTTATTATGTAAATTTTTGGGAACATAAGATGTTTTTGACTCTTTCAAAGCTCTGAGTTAATGAACCCCGTGTCAATTATTCTTTGATCCTACCATATATCTTTTTCTTGACATTTCCCTTATAGATTCTTCTAGTAGCCCATGCAGTTTAACTCTACCTACACATGATCCCACTGCATTTTCTCTAACTCTGAATCCACTAAACCCTCCACATGACCATCTCTCATTAGAACCTCTCCCTCGACCGCTGATGCTTCCTTATACTGATCGTGTGCGTTAATCTTCTATTTGTCTTCATTATTTCCATATTTATTCCACTATTATCTCTCTATATGAATATCACACCTATCGTGAAGCCAATTCCGACCCTTTATAGTAGCAAGCAATGGTAGAAGAACTACAGACACTTACTTGCACAAATACTTGGGATTTGGTTGACTTACATCTAGATAAATAAGTTGCTGGTTGTAAATATTAGAGTAGTGCTCTAAAGGCAATCACCTTTAGCACTTTTGTATAAACTTTATTTTGATTAATAAAGTGAAAGGCAATTTTCATTAATTTGATGTTCGTTTATATATGAATAGATGTCATAGCATGAAGGAAATCATGATGAGATCATGATAATGAGATTCCTATCATGTTCAATTATGTTAGTATCTAAATAATCCTTAGTTATAGGATTAATAAGACATGACATTATTAATCCAGATAGACTAGCACATGTTATACTCCTTGATTTGATCAAGCAGTAAATCTCACAAACTGTAAGCATAAGATGTTTAGAGTTAACATTTGGATGCTTATTAAGAGTAGTAAATACATCGGATGACCCATCATGAGATTATCATTTGGATGATCTATCAAATGTCAATTATTAATCTCATCATAGCAATGGTGCAAATATCCTTAGACTTGAGGTACTCGAGGATATCTTGGTTACTAATCATGTGCTTTGATATCATTCCTTGTTACCTCAAGACGAGGTCGCTTTTAAGGTGGTGATTGGGTACAGCTATTAGTATGCAAAGGTAATTAGGTAGCCAATAAAGGATTCACCACTCTTAATAGAAGAAGATGATACTCACGACCTCTTATCGAGGTCATTACTCAGGAGTCTCTACTCAGAGCAGTTATGTGTTATGAAGAGAGTCTTCAATGACATATTGGGTAATGAGATCTCAGGACAAGAACTAATATCACTTGCACTAGATGTGACGTAGTCAGTCTAGTGGGAGTTGATACATAACCCATACTCCGAACCAAGTAGGGTATAAAATGGTGAAGGGACAAATTGCACGATAATTGTTTATGGAAAGGTTTGTAAGTCAGATAATTAACTATTGAAGAGGTTGTGCATTACTCCACTTAAATTTCGGTAAATTGGCATCATGAAACCCTTTATGATTTGCTTGAATTAAGAGTTAATTCAAGTGGCATCAAATCATCCATTATCTACTCAAATTAAGAGTTAATTCGAGTGCCAAAAATAACTGGAAACCTAAGGGTCACATGCATAAAAGATTGGATGAAAAATAAAGTGTGTATGGATGGTTGTTTTAAGAAGGCCACAATCGTGGCTTAAGGCTCATAGGCCACGATCATGGTTTAAGGCACAACAGATGTACATAAGTGAGTTCTTCACTTATGTACTTAAGAGAGGTCTAACTTGTTCTAACACACTAAAGTGAGAGGATAAAGGGTATAGAAGAGTATAAAGAGAGAGAGAAGTGTTCTTGAGTCTTCTTCATGTAATTTATGCAATTGTTGCATAAATATAATTGTATGCAAGATATTCTTGATCTATCTCTCCGTTTGAACATCTACTTAAACTCATCAAGTTTGGTGTTCTAACCAACCTGACACACTGCTTCTTCTTCATCTTTGTATCTTCTTAGATGATCGACAAAGGTTTTGGTGTTTGCTACAACCCAAATAAGGAGAAGACTCAAGAAAGGAGGAGAACAAAAGGTACAAGTGTTTAAATTTCATATCCGTATGATCTGTCTATGCATGCATATGTGTTTTTAGATTTTTAGGGTTGTCATGTGGTCAGAATTTAGATTCTGACACTTTCACTACATTGTCATGCATATGATGCATAAATCCATGGCATTCCAACAACAAATAGGTCTATAAAATCAAGAATCGAGTGAATGTATCAGTAGAAAGATACAAAGCATGTCTTATTGTTAAAGGATTCATTCAAGAATATAGTTTTAATTATAAGGAGACCTTCACTCGTATAGTCCGATTGACTCAGTTCGTAGTCTCATTATTGATGTTGTTAGTAAAAGATGGAATCTATTGCAAATTGAGGTCAAAATTGCCTTTCTTAATTGAGATCTTATAAAAGAAGTGTATATACAACCTCCTTCGGGGTATGTTCATCCTTCCAATGAAGTTTGTTATCTCAATAAAGCCTTGAATGGATTAAAACAAGTTTCTTGAAATTAGTTTGCAAAATTTAGTTCCTTTATTAGACATCTTAGGTTCCACTCCAACTCTTATGATCATGCCTTTTTTCTTCGTAAAACAGATCAAGGATGCACTCTTCTTCTTCTCTATGTAGATGATATGATAATAACTACTGATGATACATGGAGTATCTCTACTCTTAAGTCCTTTCTCCATCAGTAATTTGAGATGAAATACTTAAGTAGCTATTTTTTAGGTCTTGAGGTATCCTTTGATGAACCTGGATACTAGCTGTCACAAGCAAAGTATGCTACTGACCTCATCTCTTGAGTTGGCATCATTAGGACTAAGATAACTAACACGCCACTTGACTCCACTGATCACCTTTCTGTTATTGATGGGAATATACTTAGTAATGGTATGTTTTGTTGTTCTTATCTCTCATCCAGATATTGCCCATACTGTTCACATCATGAAACAATTCATATCTGCACCTCATACCACTCCTTTACTGTTTTCGTATATTGAGTTACATTAGAGATACTTTGTTTCATGACCTTCATTTTTGCTACTTTTTTCCTATTGGAGCTACAAGTCCATTTTGATGCTAATTGGGCTGGAAACGTAACGGACTACTGATCCATCACTAGTTACTGTTTCTTTCTAGGGACAACTCTCATTTTATTGCGCAATAAGGAACACACAATTGTCTCCTGCCCCAGTACAAAAGCCAAATATAAAGCTTTTGTTGATACTACCTCTGAACTCCTTTTGTTACGATGGTTGCTTCAACATATGAGTGTACCTTTCTCATCTGCAATTCCTTTCTATTGTAATAACCACAGTGCCATGCAAATGGCTCATAAGAGTGTCTTTTATAAACGAATTAAAAACATTGAAATTGATTGCCATCTTATTTGACATTATATTCTCTAAGGCACCATATAACTTGTTCCTAACTCATCACAGTCTTGTATTGCCAATATCTTCACAAAGTCATATCCACCTTGGCATTTTGCAAATCTTGTTTCTAAACTCAAGCTCTCATCTTCCATGATACGTTGGTGCTAACATATGTCATTAGAAGTCAACAATCTATATTGATTTAGCTTTAATTTAGCCTTAGAATAACGTATGTAAATACCACCTTGATTTTTGTATTTTATTTCAACTCATCCAATATATATAAATACCCATATTGTATATATGAATACACACACCAAAATACATAACTTTTTATCACTCTTTTTCTATCTCCTTTCTCTTTAATGAGAACAATAAAGAATTTTTTTAAGTCGAAAAATAAAAAGGAAAAGGTATCCAATTAGACAAAATTATTTAAAAAGGTTAATTAAGTCTTTTAATGTTAAACAAACCTTAAAATTTTAAATTGATGCAAATTAGCCCATTTTGTAGGTATACATTTAAATGTGTTTATATTAAATGCTTTTTGTATTAACGTTTAAAGTAAGTTTTCATATGGTATGATTATTTTTAAAAGTTATATATGATTTCAATTTTGACAAAGGTTTCTAAATTATGATAGCAGTGAAATAAATATTTTATTATATTATCATATATTTTAAAAATTTGTACAACAATATGATTCAAGAACTATTTTATAATTTTAACATAACCAAATTTAATACCAAATTCAGATTTGATATTTGAGCTAATAAGAAATAATAAGAAACGGAAACCATTTAAATCATTAGTGTTATATGGTAGGAAGTGATAGTTTTTTTATTTATTTTATAAGCAATTACCTTCCATTCATTGGGTAACCCGATTTAATGCACAAAGTAAAAGAATTGTAGATATTTATATGCTTGATATATAAAATAAATTAATAATTATTGAATAAGATAAGACAAAAGGAATAGGAAGGTGAAATTAAAATTGGGCTTAGAGAGGGCATGCAGTTGAATAGCCCTAAGCGCATTAGGATTTGCCCAAAAACTAAACCGAAACCTTTTGCTTCTATCGGTTCCTTCATCTGGTAAACAACACCAACAACATCAAACCCAGAAGCATTCAAGACAATAGACATATATACCCTTTTCAGGATACAGAGAGAGCACTCGATCTACTCCGTCTCCGTCCTCGATCTTCTTCTTCAGCTGCGGTCTTTTAACTTCTTCCGTATCTCTTTTCGTTTGCCTTTTTCCTTTCGTTGCAAATCCTAACCTGTGATTCTGTTTCCATTTTGTTTGATATCGAGTTGTCTTATGTCCAATTTTGATTTTTAGCTAAGGTTTGCTGATTTATTTTTTCTTTTGGGTAGCTCAAGTTCAGGGATTTGTCTATGGTCTTTATTAGTAATGCAGTTAATTTGTTTCTGGGTCAGCTTGAAAGGTTTTTAATTTGGGCTCAATGTCAAAAACCCTAATATAATTTCATTTATTGGTGCTGATAGAATCTCGTGCACACCTGAATTAGTACAACTTATTAGTTATCTTTTAGAGCTTTACGGTTCTTGTGTTTCTTTCTTTTCTTCTTTCCTCTTTGGGTGGGAGCTGGGGTTGGGAGTGGTATAGGGATGTCTTTATTCTCAGTAATAGTCTCTTTCATATTAAATATTGATTTTATGTTTTTGGCTAAAGATGAAGCCTTTAGTAATTATGCTAGTTTCTGGTGGTGAAACTTGGTTCTCTTTTAGTTTCTTTTGAATTGGTTGAAGCTTTGGTCCTTTTTTGGTAATTGTGATTAAGTGTTTTGTTTTGAATCAGAATGTATCATGTCACATTGCTTGCTATTGGTTTTGAGCAGGTTTAAGTTTTACCAGATATTGATGAATACATGCCAGCACAGAGCATAGTTGGGTGATAATGGCTGTTCATGCACCTGGTAAACAAGTTTTTGATAATTTTGATGATGATGATGATGATGAGCCCCTAGTATTCAAAAGGAATATTAGCTCAGCCTCAAAACAAAATCAGGTGAATGCACAAGTTAAGAAACCTTCTTCTTCATCCAATAATGCAAATGGTCAAAGTGCAAACACCCACAAGGGAAATACTAATGCTCCATCTTTGAGGGCATCACCTGTAAAATCTCCAATGGGTAGCCCTAGAGGATCCGCATCATCTGTCAAGGCATCTCCAGCAAAGTCACTGGTAACAAACCCTAAATCTTCAAGTGGTTTAGATAACCAGTCAAAACAGTCATCTAAACAGAATGCAACTGGCATCCTTAAGGAAGAAATGAATCCTGTTAAACAAGAGAATGATGATGATGAGGATTCTGAGGATAATTTGCCTTTGAGTTCTAGAATTAAGGGGACCTCCATCGGTGGAGACAAGGGTTCTAATGCCTCTACTCAAATTAGAGATGAAGATTCAGATTATGATGATGAGGTACCCTTGTCATCAAGGTTTCCTACAAAATCAAATGTCGGAACATCCAGCAGTAAGACTAATGATTCCATTGATAGAAAACCTCTGGGTTTGAAAATTCAGCAAAATGGATCCATAATGAAGAATAAGCAACAAAAACCCTCTGTTGTGCCTACTAAGAGACCTATGGATAAGGCCAACTCCTCTGATCAGTCTTCTGCTAAAAGGCCGAAGTTTTCAGATGCATCTACAGTAACCAAGGGTAAACAGGCAACAGTCAAGGTGGAAGATAAGGCAGATAATGATGATGATCATGTTCCAATTTCACAGAGAATGAAGAAATCAGGATCCTTAGATAGGAAATCGTCTTCTGTAACGAAAGTAACAAAGGTTGTTTCGTCTTCATCAAAGAAGATAAATAAAAAGAGCAAGAAACAAATGAAAAATTCTAAATATTCTAAGTCGACAAAAGTCCAACCTAGCTCCAGTGATGGTCAGAAAAAATGGACTACCTTAGTTCACAATGGTGTCATTTTCCCTCCTCCATACCAGCCTCATGGGATTAAAATTCTTTATAAGGGGCACCCTGTTGATTTGACTCCTGAACAAGAAGAGGTGTCTCTTTTTTTTTCTTCCTCAAATATTGCAGAATGCGTTATTCTTGTCATAATTATGTTGTTTACGGACTAATTTTATCTCATATTTGATGGAAACTGCTAGATTGACTTATTATATGCTCAATCAACAGGTTGCAACCATGTTTGCTGTAATGAAAGATACCGACTATATGCAGAAACGGCAATTCCTAGATAATTTTTGGAATGACTGGCGTAAAATACTTGGAAGGAACCATGTAATCCAGAAATTACAGGACTGTGATTTCACACCAGTATATGAATGGCATCAGAGAGAGAAGGAGAAGAAAAAACAAATGACTACCGAAGTAAGTTTGGTTGCATGAAGCACACTTCTAGCTAATCTGTAAAGTATGATAGGTCATGCAGCATGGTCGCAGTTGCCACTGTGCATATGCCTGCCAACAGAACTTTGTGGTTGTCCCTTATAGGCAATAGCTGAAGCTTCCTTAGTGTAATTGTTTTTAATTGCTGTGCACTAGGGAGTATTCCAGCCATTATCTGCAACCAAACTTTAGCATTCTTGATTTTCAATTGCTTTACTGCAGATTCTTATCCCTGGAAATTTCATTATCCCTTCTTGATGCCATTGACTCTTTAATCAGGAGTTCCCACATATAAATCCATTTGTTTAATCCTAGAGTGTGCCTCATATGATGTTTTATCTTTGATAATCACTAATATAGAGGTACCTTCTAATGTAGGAGAAGAAGGCTATCAAAGAAGAAAAACTGAAGCAAGAGGAGAAGTATATGTGGGCTGCTGTTGATGGTGTTAAGGAGAAGGTGCTTTTCTCTGATTTTAGGACATTTCATACTTCTATGATGAGGAAACTAACTGCTCGCAGAAACTATGTTCATTTGCATATGTTTAATATGTGTCTTTGCCACATATCCAGACAAGAAGATATTCTTATTGTCCATTTTATTTCTTGAAGTACCTGCATGATTATTGCTCCTGGTGCAGCATGCCAATTCTGATATTTTCATATCTCAGGTTGGTAATTTCAGAGTTGAACCACCTGGGCTATTTCGAGGCCGTGGAGAGCATCCAAAGGTTTGGGTTGCTCTTTTCTAGTAAATTGTTGATATGTGCAATTGTTTTATCTTGATATTGATGGAAATAACTCGATCAATACTGTTATAAATACTTCTTTGTCTTGTGAATTCCTAATTGAGCATTAGTTTAACACTTCCAGATGGGAAAGCTGAAAAGACGGATCCATCCTAGTGACATTACAATAAATATCGGAAAGGATGCTCCAATTCCAGAATGTCCCATACCTGGAGAAAGGTATTTTTTTTTCTTATCTTTTTCATATGTTGGGAACAGGGGTAGGGAGGGACAGAAGGGTGTTTTGATTTTTAGAAGGGTTTGAATTATTAGAGTTAACTTAGCCACTAAAATATGATCATGGCAGCTGGAAAGAAATCAAGCACGATAATACTGTTACATGGTTGGCCTTTTGGAATGATCCAATCAACCCAAAAGAATTCAAATATGTATTCTTGGCGCCCAGCAGTTCCTTGAAGGGGCAGAGTGACAAGGAGAAGTATGAGAAAGCAAGAAAGCTGAAGGTTGTTATCTAAAATCATATGGTATCTAAACTTGAAAATTTTAGTTGCCTGCTCTTCAATTGCTAAGTATACTTGAGTGCAGGACTACATACACAACATTAGAGCAGCTTACACAAAGGATTTTACTAGTAAAGATGTTACAAAACGGCAAATTGCAGTTGCTACTTATCTTATTGATAAGCTAGCTCTTAGGGCGGGGAATGAAAAGGTTTGCCCTATTTTTACCACCAATTCCTTCCCTCTTTCCTTCTTTTTCTTCGTCTTTCCTCCCTGTATACAGGCGTACACAGACAAAATGCTTCACACATTGACTCACGCAATTCAATCATCGCTGTCAATGCCTTTTTTTCCTGAAAATTGTGTTTATCCCTTTGAAAATTGTGTTTATCCTGAAAATTCTTTTTTATCTAGTATTTTTGAATGAATGAAATCCATTGTATTTTAGAAAGAAATTCAATCAATATGTTCCCACGAGTGGAGAGTGGTGAAAATGCAACTTGTTTTTTCTGGATAAGATTTCTTTGAGTGAACTAGAGTTTCTAATTCCTTGTGCCAATTTTGCTATTCTGGATGCCTGATTCCTGCTCTTCTTAAATATTTGTGGCCTTCAGTATAATTGTGTTTACTTTTTGCGTTTGATTTTTCAGTATGATTTGCTCCTAGATGAAGTCATATATATGGTAATTTTTAGGTTTTATATTGTCCTCGAATGGAGCTTGGTAATTTTGAATGACATAAATTGGAAATTCTGTTTAAACCCCTGGAGCTCTACCCATACCTTCTCTGAAAGTAGTTGAAAGCCATAATTTGTTTACATACTAGCATGTGACTTGTGTTGATCATGCACCATTTTGGCACCAAGTAAATTCTAATGGAGCATCTGTTTGCTTGTAGTGTTATCAACCAGTAGTTGGATATGCAGCCTTACATTTCTTTTCAGTTTGGATCTTATAATGTTCTATGATTCTGTGGATGGCCTTCTACAGGATGATGATGAAGCTGATACTGTTGGTTGCTGCACATTAAAAGTGGCGAATGTAGAGTGTGTACCACCAAATAAGTTGAAGGTATGTTGCAATATAACATCCAGTTTATTTTGAGCATTGCATTGCTTTAAGTACTTCACTAGTGGAAACTTTTTACGGCAAAGAGCACATTTATCGTTTATTCCTTCAACTGCTTCATTGCAGATTTTAGAGTTGTTTAAAAGTGATGATATTTTATATTTGCTAATAGATAGTAAATATCACTCATTGGTGTAGCATAACACCTTGTTACAGCCTATAACCACTTGCAATATGCTTTTGATCGTGTTTTGCTATTCAGTTTGACTTCCTTGGTAAAGATTCAATTCGATATGAAAACACAGTTGAGGTTGAGGTTCCTGTGTATAAGGCCATTGGGCAGTTTCAGACTGGTAAGTAATGGTGGTTGATGTTGGTCTGAACATTGATTAAATTTGGAGCTAACGGGCATGTATTTGTTCTTTTTTCAGGAAAAAAGCAAGCTGATGATCTTTTTGACAAGCTGGATACAACTAAACTGAATGCTCACCTTAAGGAGCTCATGCCTGGCCTGACAGCAAAGGTTTTCCGCACATACAATGCATCAATCACCTTGGATGGACAGGTAATTTCCATTCTGGGACCTCTTGGCTGCTCATAAATCAATTGGTTATTTTTTAATTTGTAATTAAGTTATTTGTTCCTTTCAATGTTACGAGGCATTTGTTACTGCAGTACTGTATTTAAGATGGACATATAGATATTGCCTACTTTTGATCAGGACGACCGGATTATGAAATCAAGTAGTGTTCTGAGTTGGCAATTATATCCTTTTCATATTGATTGTTTCAGTAGTATCACAAGTGTTTTGGGATTTGCTGGCTGATGCTATATGGTCAAACAATCTGAACTATAAATTGCTTGGAATACCAACTTAAGTTCGAGGTTTTGAAAATGTTTAGTGTTTTATCCACATATTTGGTGCATTTTTGAGATTATATTGGTTTATAAACGTGTTTCCACTGTTTTCTGAAGATATGCTTTGGTTGCTTTTTCTCTCTCTTTTCTCTCTCTTTCTTCCCCCATATCTTGGTTTGGGGACTTGATTCTTTCTTTGGGTTGTGTGTGTTGTTTTGACAGTTATATGAGGAAACTGAGGAGGGTGATGTTGCAGAAAAAGTAGTTGTTTATCAGCAAGCAAACAAACAGGTGTGTGCAGCTCATCACCGAAAAAGTATTTCTATACTGCTGGTAATGGTTTTGGGATCTAAAACTTTTGTTGACATGAAACAGGTTGCTATTATTTGTAATCATCAACGTACCATTTCAAAATCTCATAGCGCTCAAATGTCAAGGTTAACTGAGAAAATTGAGGAGCTCAAGGTATAAACCATTACTGTACATTCCTCATTTTCGGTTTGTGTCCAAGGATTTAAACAGATTAGTGTTGCCGTAAACACTGTTTTCTCCTCCCTTTGCTTCTTTCACATGCATCTGATCGCATGGTTCTCGATGTGCATGTTTTCTTACTGGTTTATTTATTTGTTTGTTCAGCAATAAATATAGCTGCTCTAAGCATCAACCTTTATGAACTGTCCGAGGCATGTGTGATTGGAGTCGTGTTTTGAGTTATCTCATCTCATTCAATTGCAGGGAACCCTGAAGGAGCTGAAAACTGATTTGGACAGGGCCAAGAAGGGGAAGCCCCCACTAAAGGATGCCCAAGGAAAGCAAAAGCGGAATCTAAATCCTGAAGCGTAATATAGTTTTGCCCTTCTTCTAAGATTTGATATGTCTTGTATGCATTTGCTGTCTCATTGTGGTTGTTATCTGACCCAACAGCATAGAGAAGAAGATAGCATCTACTAATCAAAGGATTGAGAAGATGGAATTAGCGATGAAGACCAAGGAGGACCTGAAAACTGTGGCACTAGGAACATCCAAAATCAATTACCTTGATCCTAGGATCACGGTGGCATGGTGCAAAAGACATGAAGTTCCCATTGAGAAGGTAAACAGCTTCTGCTAGTTCTATCTGGCGTATCACCATATATGATTATGCTTATGCTTATGTTTTGGTGGTTGGAAGGAAAATTTGGAAGTTCATCCACTTCAAGAAAACCAACTATGTATTTTATTTTATTCTATGATGAAAAATCAATGTAACCTATCTTATGTGACTCGTGCAGATATTCAACAAGTCCCTTCTGGCCAAGTTTGCATGGGCAATGGATGCAGATCCCAATTTCAGATTCTGATCTCAATGGAAGTTTGGAATAACCCCCATATCCCTGTTCCGGTAAGCGAAACAGGAAAGAGAAAAACTTTAGAAAAGGACAAAGGCAAGAAGAGAGAGAGAGAGAGAGAGACCCTTGTTTTAGTCCCTTGAATACAGTTTATTCATTTTTCCTAATGTTTTAGCAGAAAGTATTGTTGTATTTGTACTCTAATCTAATCATGGGGCAATTTGCCCGTTCTTCATGGAGTCCAATTTGTAACTGTTCATTTATGATAAGTTACTTGGAAATACATAGTGCTAAACAAACAAACCCTCAGTAGATGAAGTTGGTATTGTTGCTCATCTCTTCAGACATGGTTTAAAATTCCTAAGCCCTATGTTGTGCCCTTCATTTTTAAATGAAATATTTCATATTTTGTCCAGACAATAATAGGGAATAAATTTGTATATTTCATTGTTTATAGCCATGTAAATGATGAACTTAAAGTCGACGCAGTCGAAAGCATGTAGATACTGTCAACCAATATCTAAAGGCCAAATAACTTATTTAGAACCATAACATTAGATGCTAGCTTTGTTTGGTAACAAGACCAAGCAAGTTTAACTTGCTGAGTTGATGTTTTTAGAACAATTCATCAGCTTTTGTCTAAAGTGTAAACTTTCATAGTGTTGCCCTTGCCACCATGTCCGGGATGGCAATGAGGTGGGTGGCCTTTATGACTGGGTTTGCATCGTTGTCCTCGGCCTTTATGGTGCTTGTTTGCAGGAGGATGGTGTCCCTTGCTTGGAGGATGGTGTTCTTTTCCATGTTGATGGTGTAGCTCTCTGTTATGCTTTGGCTTTGAATTTTTCTTGGCCTCTGCCAGGCTTAGGTCTATGCTCTCCTCTGAAACAAAACTCATCAGTATGCCAGTGGCTTCCGTGAAGAAAGTGTTCACAGGAATAAACAAGTAGAACATGTATACGATGTGCGAAAGCGGAGTTATATGTAGAACGGAGATATGAACTTTGTGCACTATTTTAATATACATTTTGATGCCACGTTGCGCTACTTAGGATACCCATCCATTATTACAAGGGAGACTAAAGAACTCTGTGTATATGCTTTTAGGCCGTGATAACTTGTAGGTGTTATGCGATTTAGGATAGATATTGATTGCTACTGTGCAACTAGGAACTTGCATATACTTGTAGGCTGCAATTTGGGATAAGGTATAAATCTCAATAGCGACAATTTGAAAAAGAGTCTGTAAACAACTGACACATTAATTAAATAAGAATATCATGTGAAAAAAGGGTAGCTCACGGGTTTGAGATACCCCAGCCGGTTCAATAGCTGAGACATGAGAGGAGATGTTGAGTAAAGCAGCAGCCAAGTAAAGGCCAATGAGAATGATAATCATCGAGTAGGCCATCGCTTCTTTGGCATACCCAAAGAGCAACAGGAGTCCTTAAATCCAATGCTGAGATGCTGCGTCAAGTTCTTAAAGCCGACATTGACATAAATAGTTTAAGATCTCACTCATATGAATTTATTAATGTGACGTCCTTTACTTACTCACCTAAACTGTGGAAATTGCAAGTTCATGAGTACAAGAATGAGTAATGCGTGGTAGGTATATGACCAACTTTCCAAGTCCTAAAGTTTAGACATTAACGGTGAGGAAGGTACAAGATGTGTGGTGCCGAGGGGTTGATTAAGGTTAATTTTGTGGGCTGGTATGAATAGTAAATTAAGATGATAACGTGACAGGAATGTGACATAACAAATTTGCAATTTCAAGTTGTTTGTGGATTAGCACCTAATGTACTCCTTACTTTCTTTCTTATACGTTTCTAAACGTTCACATCAAACACTTATATTTTCAAAACTTTTAGAATAGATATTTACTCTAAGTTAAATGCTAGTAGTAAGGTCCATTCTTGTTAATTAAAAAAATTACTTTCTTTAATTTATATTAAAATATAATTAGATTAATTAACATAGTAAAATATCTAATCATTACATTCTATAATTAGTAGACAGAGATTATAAATTAGGAATTAAGGATTGGTCTAAATCCTTAATTCAACTACTTGCTTGCTTCCTCTCCCCTTCCCTCACTATGCACCGGTACTTCTGTGAAAATTTTTACAACTTCATTTTTGCATCTCTCTGTTGAAAGTGGTCGCCTGCTCCCTCATGATTTACTCCCATTCATTGCACTCCCATAAGCTGCTTATCTGCCTCGAACTCACGTAGTTGGTTTATCTTGATTTCTGCCTCATCTTGGTTGCACTGTATGGTCTCTTATCATTGCTAATTTTCTTCTCACTCTAGTGATATAGCAAGAATTTGTGATACTAGTTATTGATTTTTTTTGTGATTCAGGTTCTCCATTTCTCAAAGGAAATGTTCATCCATTTTTACTTCATAATCAGGTTTTTTATTCGTAATTGTAGCAAATTTTTAATATTAGCAGTGACTTTGAATTAGTAGCACATATTTAGAATCTTCACTAGGGTCTTGATTTGTCCTTGTGGCTGCTTAATATAGGCCATACACCAACAATCTCTTAGTTACAATAAGTCAATTGTTTAAGTATCTTATACTATATCACCATATGACGATCATATTATTGATGGGATAATGGTTTAGTAAAAGAATTCTACAAGATTGTTTATAGTATGAGCACTTGCTCAAATTTTACCACTTTAATCTTAATTATCATCATAATTAAGAAAAAAATTCATAAATATATATTTAGACTTTAATGAGACTTTAGCTCCTTTGCATGCCCCGTGACTCCAATATTCCACAATATGTTCCTGTCTGAATAGTGCAAGGAACTACACCAAGCTCATTAAAAAACTTCTTAATCCAATTAATCATTTCCACCAAATGAAAAATATATTTTGTTTTGACTAGCAATTTATGCTACATATAACATTTCCAATCTCAAAATAATATTGTTCCAAGTAAAATAGATCTTAATTAGGATTTACTTTTAAAGTTAATATTCTTATAACTTTGAATTCAAATAACAACTCGTACATATAAAATAGATATCTCTAATACTTCACAAGTATCTTATATCTCAAATACGAAACACATTTAGTACATTATCTATATACTTGGATTTAGAATAGGTAAAAAACTTTCGCATCTATCTCTATGGATCTAATTTCTAGAATAAAGTTGTTAGTTTTTCGCATCCAGTTTGAATTATTCTTGGAAAATTATATTTTCAAGAATTAAAAATATGTACTATTATTCTCTCTATGAACAATATGTCTTTACATACCCACACTAAAGAGGATAATTATATTCTCACTAACCCTTTTGTAGATATGATATATTCACAATTATCTCCATAACAAACTCTTTGAGTTCATAAAAGCAAATCTTTCAATGTCTCATAGGCTTTTAACTATATATCAAATGTATCAACAAAGGCATTAGTTCCAATTGGATGTATTATTATGAGATCTAAATTTTTTAAATTTCTTCTTATTCTCATTACTTATCTTAAAAACTATTCTTCTGTAAGTATTCATTACAATAAGCATTTTATTTAATGAGGTTTGTAAGATTATATCCAACATTTTAGACCTCTTATAAACTTTTATTATCTAATTTAGTTCAAAACTTATTAGATCATACATGTTTCAACTAAGCATTACATCCCAAAATCATTAACTTTGACTCTTTTGAAGTCTTACCATTTCAAATCTAATATGAAATCTTGCTAAC
>JANQAP020000140.1:1822192-1834418 GCA_026874005.2 Erythroxylum coriaceum
AAAATTTATTAAATAATTAATAATAATATTTTTATATAATTAATAATAAATTGTATATAATTAATAATAAAATAATATTTATTATTTTAAAATAGAAAATATATAAAAAATTATTTTTCAGGCTGTGACTTGAACAAGTCACAACCGTGACTTTTTAATTGAACATGATTTCTGTTTTAAAATCATAGCGTTAAAACTCTTGCAATAACTATTTTAATATTAGGGGTATAATAGTCATTTACTATATATTACATTCCATTCCATCCATCTTTGAAACAACATTTTACTACATTACATTATGAACCCTTCTATCCCTTCCAAACAACTTTTCACTATATTATATTCTATTCTATTCCATTATAAACCGTTTCATTCTGTTCTATTCTATTTCATTAATTAACATCCAACGAAATAGGTCTTGAATATGAGTTGTTGAAGTTTTGTAATATTTTCTAAAAATAGAGAAAATGCATGAGTTATAAAATTGGGGGTTATTGATGTTTAGCGTGCTGTTGTTGAGTGATGGGTGCTGGGTGCTGGGTGCTGGGTGCTATCCGATGGTTCTTCTTCCTTTTCTCTAAATTCTTTTTTTACTTTTTCCTTGCAAGTGAAAGTGTGTTCGAATGCTATAATTTCTTATCTTTCAATGAAAAGTATTTTTCTTCCTATCTGCTACCGATTCCTTGTGTTGACTGATTTTATTTGTGAATGTAGGAGAAATGTGTTCTAATGCTCTATGATTTTATTCATTACGGCTCATAAAGTGCTATTCTAGGTAGCCTATTTTATTTTTATTATCTGCTATTTCCTGCAACTTTTCATACTAAATTAGTTCCATATGTTGATTGGATGAATGGAAATATGTTATGCGGTCCATACTAAAGGTCTTGTTTAAATTGAATATTGGGCCTCTTGGCGCTAATAATATTTGGCTGAGCTTTTTGTATCTATAGTATCTTAATCTGGAATTGTAAGTTATGCAAATGGAATATTTGATTTTGTTCATTTTATCACGTCAAACCTCTTTGTCGAATCCTAAACATTCTTTTCCAAACTGTTCTTCTATATAGGTTTGCAGAGATATCCATAGACAATTTTTTGACATGAAAGATCTTTTAAAGTTAGATCAGTTACTTATTCCTTGGAGATTTTGTTGATTGAGGATTTTACTCCATTGAGATGTTTCTGCCATTGCTAGCTCTTAAGGTAAATACTTGTCGTATGTTATATTTAGCACTTCCGTTATTTTTTAGAATATGCTCCATCTTTCCAGAGGTTCTATTATGTTGACTATTTGAGAAGAATGCCTACTCTAAGTTTGAAGTCATAATTCTTAAAAGTTTATCTATCAAACACCATTTCTCTACCTTTTAATTACTATCTGTAAGATTGTTGACTTATTATTTATTCATTTGTTACTTTGGTGACAAGAGATTTGTACGTATATCTAAAATGTATCATTTGTGGCGGAAAATGACTAAATGCAAGTAATTTGAGGTGGTCTATATTGGATGTTAATTTTTGTAAATTTGTTTAGTGAGTTGTATATTCACTTATGATCAAATTTCGTTGGTTTTATATTTTTTTTTACAATTTGAGTGTTTTAGGTTAGATACCCAGACAACATAACACTCATTAGGGGGAACCACGAGGGCCATCAAATTACTCAGGTAAGTTTATTTGTCTGGGATTCCATTTCAAACTTCATTAGCTTTTATTGGCTTATTAGTCAGTCATCTGTTCTTTTTAGGTATATGGGTTCTATGATGAGTGCCTACGGAAATATGGATTTGTAAATGTTTGAAGATATTGCACAGATATATTTGATTAGTTAAGTTATGTCTATACTAATTAAGAGAAAACTGGCTCTTATCCATCATTAAAATGTTAGATGGCTGGAAAACTTTTTAAAATAAAGGTTGAGTTTGTAAGATTGGTTTGTTATCATGTTCAATGGATGATTATCTAGTTGCTGTTTAACTCTTGATGTGATCACTAAATAAATTTAATACATTTAGATAATTCATGATCCTTGATCAAGTTTGTAACTTAGATACTCGTTTTTTTGGTGTTGGTGAAGTCAATTTATATCTTACTTCTTTACTTTCCTGTCTATATACATTACATATTTTGTGGCACTTTTCACTAGTCAGGCTTCTACGATATAATCTGATTGTGGTGATCATGCCTTTGCCCGCTCGTTTAGCTGTTGATCTTTTGGCATAATTATCCAAAACTTTTAATTAAATTCACATTTTCTAATAAAGAACTACCGAATCCTATGTAAGTTGATTTATCTTCAGCAAATCTTTAGTGACCCATTTCACTTATGGATTTGAGTCCAATGAAAAGAGCCTAAAACAATGGTTATTGGGTATTCAGTAACTCTCTTGATAGTTTTCTAAAACATATGAACAACTTACTTACATGTCTGTTGTTGCATGTTATTTTAAAGGAGAGAGGGAAAGAGTCTTGGACCCATTTGAGCCCAACTCCTTAATACCCAATAACTATTATTTTAGGCTCTTTTCATTGGATTCAAATCCATAAGTGACATGGACCACTAAAGAATCTAACACTTATAGCCCATCACTGAAGTCCAGTGATATTAATTAAAGTAGTTGTCTAGTTTATATGTTTTGCTTTATCATTGACTTGTAAAATAATCCTGTCTTGAGGGATAGATATGACAACATTTGTCATAACTGCTTTAAAAACCTTTTTAATGGCTTTCAATGGATAGCAAATTTTATTATTGTCAATTTATCAACGCTCATTGGAAATAGGATTTTTAGTGTTCATGATGGTCTCTCTCCAAAGATTTAAATGTTGGATCAGGACAATGAATCTATCCTTATGACATTTTTTTCCTTTCTTTCCACACTTTATGTAAGGAAATACTGAGAATAGTTGTTTTTAGATCCGAACAATTGATACAAAGCAAGAAGCTCCTCATGATGGTGCTATGTGTGACCTCTTTTGGTCAGATCCTAAAGATATTGTGGATGGGCGGGGTTTGAGTCCACGTGGTGCTAGTTTTCTATTTATTGGTACTTCTTTTAATCATTCAAACAACACTGACTACTTATGTCGTGCTCATCAGTTGGTCATGGAAGGATACAAATGGATGTTCAACAATCAGATAGGTACTATTTGGTCGGCTCCAAACTATTGCAACAGGTACTTTGCCATCTTAAGTTTCTAGGCTCTACTGGAGATCTATGATCCTTAACTTGGGGTTGGATGCAGATGTGGTAATGTGGCTGCAATCTTTGAGCTGAATGAAAATCAATTTTGTGTCTTTGATGCAACTCCATAGGTTTGTATGAAATATTCTGTGTCAATTGCCTCACAAAATTTAATATATTCTGAGATTCTTTTGGAAGAGGGGATTGGGGATTTTGGATAGTACTTTAAATATGAAGCTGATAATGCAGTCTGTAAATGTAGAAAACTTTCTTACTGGGACCTCAAAATTCAAATGTGTTTTATTTCCTTGGGAAGTGTAGCAGGCTCAAACTTGATGGTGAACTCCCATCTGTGTTGTCTATATGAATTACGAACAACTTGAGCAACAAGAATGGACCGTAGTCTTTTATTCTTTAAAGTGGGGTATTTAGCAGTTAAAATGTGATGCAGGAATTAAGAGACACACCTGCTAAAAATGTTGGGCTTGGTTTCCCTTCTTATGTAGAGGAGGCTCATTTGTGTTAAGCCTAAGCCTTTAAACCTTTTAAGATTGTGTTATAAAAGAAACATGTTTTTTCTTTTAAAGAATATGAGAGAAGTGTGTGATGCCATAAATAACAAGAAGAAAATTTGAAACCTTTGTTTTAACTTAAATTTTCATCTTCCATGATCTTTCACTCATTTAGAGTTCGATCTTGCTGATTTTTGGAGAGGATATTGTGGTTTTTTTATTCTTCATTTTGAATGGTCGAGATTTGATTTGGAGGTTTGTAAGTTGGGGTTTTCTTGTTTGTAAACAATTGCTATCTCTAGGTTTTTTCTTGCGACCAATTTTCTTATATCTCTTGTGGATTATTTTTTAGCTGTTAGATGTGGTTGAAATTTTGACTGTATTGAGTAGACATCTATTTGTGTATTTTGAACTGTGGAGATCAATTTTGAAGGTTTGAAAATGACTCATTTGCTGTTTGTATTGAAGCTGTCTGCTAGTACTCTGCATTTGATTTTCTACATGAAGTTGTTTCATCTCTTTTGGTGTTTGAATGGTTTTTCCTTTTCAGATTTAACTAAAATTTGGTAAGCTTGTTCTAGACTCTTTACCTTTTAATATGTATGGTGGAGATTGAGTTTAGGAGTCCATAATTTTTGCTATTACTTTATCAGTTGTTGTACTTGAATTGTAACTCATCTTTGTTATATTTTAGGTTGTGAAGTTGTTGTTCACTTGTGCTGGATTGTATCTACTGTAAAAATATTTATTTTATAGTGGAGATTTCTTTTAGGTCAGGAGAGATCTCGTGGTTTTTATCCTTTACATTAAAGGAGTTTTTCACGTTAAAATTGTGGTGTTCTTTTGTGATTGATTGATTTTCTTGTTTATGCTCCTCATAGATTCTTTTAAGCAGGAGAAAGTTTATTGTTCTTGTTTTGCCTAATTGTTGGTTGTTTGAGAGAGTGTTATTTTTGTCCATTTTTTCCTATCAGTGTGGTATTGGAGCTTGGTTACTTTAGTGTTTGCTTAATTGAATGATGAAGGCTACTTTCAATAGAACGGTTTGTTTGGATGATACAAATTATCACAGATGAAAAGGAAAGATGAAAGATCTTCTCTTTGTGAAGAAGATGCACTCACCAATATTTTCCAGTCAAAAGCTTGAATTTAAAAGTAATGAAGAATGGGAATTCGAGCATCAATAAGTTTATGGCTTTATTTTGCATTGGGTTAAAGATAATGTGTTGAATCAAATTGCAAATGAAACATAGGCCAGAACATTATTAGATAAACTTGAGACTTTGTATGCTTTTAAAACAGACAACAAGAAGCTATTCTTGCTCAAACTAGCTATACGCTTGCAATATAAAGAAGGCACCTCTATTTCTGATCACATTAGTGAATTTCAGGGTTGCTTTGATTAGTTGGTTAGCATGAGAATCAAATTTGATGATGAATTTCTTGGTTTGTGGTTGCTTAATACTCTTCTTGACCTATGGGGGAATTTCAAATTTCTTTGACCAACTCAACCCCTAGTGGTTTGGTCAACATGCAAGTTGCTAAAAGTGGAGTCTTGAATGAAGAGATGAAAAGAACTTAAGGAACATCTTCATCACAGTTAGAGGATCTACTTACAACAAATAGGGGGAAAAGTAAAAATAAGGGTTAAGATTAGGGCAAAAGAGGCAAGAGCAAAGGTAGAAGCAGAAGCAAGTCAAAGCCTAGGTATAAAGATCTTGAATGTCACCATTGTGGGAAAACAAGGCATATCAAGAAGTATTGTTTCAAGTTGAAAAAGGAGCAGAAGGCAAAAGGTGATAAGCAAGAGAAGGGAAAAATATGATACTGACAACAACGATCATGTTAATACCACTACAACAGATGATCTTGTAACTGTTTTTGATGAAATTGACATTAATCTTACTAGTAATAAAGTCAGCTGGGTTATTGATAGTGGAAAACTTTTCATGTCACTTCAAGGAAGAAATTCTTCACATCTTATACTCCTGGTAATTTTGGAGTTTTAAAGATGGCTAATGATGGAGTGTCTAACGTAGTAGGCACTGGAACAGTTTGCTTGGACATTAGCCTTGGCGTAAAGCTAGTGCTCGAAGATGTGAGGCATGCTCTAGATGTTCGATTGCACTTGATTTCTGCTATTAGACTTCATAACGAAAGTTATTCTTGCATCTTTGCTGATGGTTTATGGAAAATCTCTAAAGGTTCCATCGTTGTGGCTCGTGGAAAGAAGTATTCCAATTTGTATTGGTTGCAGGCTTCTCATTTTGATAATCTTGTTAATGTTGTTAAGAATGTGAGCTCTTCAAGTATGTAACACAGGAGATTAAGTCACATTAGTGAGAGGGGATTTGATTGCCCAGTTAAGAAGAATTTGCTTTCAGGGTTGAAATGTGCAAACTTAGACAAGTGTACTTATTACTTGGCAGGAAAACAAAGAAGAGTCTCTTTCAAGCATCATCCTCCTTCTAGAAGAAATGAACTACTTGAGTTAGTCCATTTTGATATTTGTGGTCTTATGAAAAGTCTCTTAGTGATGCACTTTACTTTGTTACATTTATTGATGAATACTCTAAGAAAATTTAGGTGTATGTCTTAAAGTTAAAGGACCAAGTGCTGGAAAAATTTAAAGAATTTCAAGCTTCTATTAAAAGGGAAATAGGCAAGAGATTGAAATGTTTCCTTTCTGATAATAGAGCTTATGTTATTAATCTAACTCCCGCAGTTGCAATGTAGGCTGATATTCTTGACAAAATGTGATATGATAAGGATGTTTCTTATAACCACTTACGTATGTTTGGTTACAAATGCTTTGTTCATGTGCCAAAAACGATTGAAGATATTGACAAGGCTGAAAAGTCTAAGCCTCAGGCAAATGATAGTTTAGTTGACTTGGACCGTATTCCTGCCAATGATAATCAAGTTGATGTAGAAACTCAGGATTAGAATGATCAAGTTGAAGATGTGCATGAAGTTGTTAATCAGATGGAAGCTCCTGCACATGATGAGATTGTTGATGAAGAACATAAACCCGTACTTAGAAGGTCCAATAGAGACAAAAGACCTTCCGTTCGGTATTCAGTTAATGAGTATTTTCTCTTAACAGATGCAGAAGAACTTGAATATTATGAAGAAGCTATTGAGAGTGAGCAAAAGAAGAAAGTGGTTGTTGCTATGAAAGATGAAATGCAATCCTTACTTGACAATGATACTTTTATGCAATCCTTACTTGACAATGATACTTTTGAGTTGGTTAAGCTTCCTAAAGGTAGAAAAACCTTGAAGAATCGGCGGACCTACAGGGTGAAGCATGAAAAGAAATTTTCTTTTAAATACAAGGTCTGACTGGTTGTTAAAGGGTTCAGTCAAAAGAATGACATTGACTTTGGAGAAATTTTCTCACTAGTTGTCAAGATGTCTTCAATTCGGGTTATTTTAGGCTTGGCTGCGAGTCTTGATTTAGAAGTTGAGCAGATAGATGTTAAGACAACTTTCCTCTATGGTGATTTAGAAGAGGAAATTTATATGGAGCAGCCTAAAGGTTGCAGTGAAAGGTTGATAGGGAAAAATGGATAAAAATAACGTTCTCTCAAGTATTCAACTGTTAGACAAAACAAGAATAGTAAATTTTTCCCTATTTAAAAGAATCTATGAGGAGTATAAACAATATAATCAATTAATCATAAACGATCACCACAATTTTAACATGAAAAACTCTTTCAATGTGAAGGATAAAAACAATGAGGCTTTTCCTGGTCTAAAGAAAATCTCCACTATAAAGTAAAAATTTTTACAACAGATACAATCTAGCATAAATGTACAAGAAGTTCACAACCCAAACAGTAATGAGGATGAATTATAACTCAAGTAAAGCAATTGATAAAGCAATAGCAAAAGTTTTGGACTCTCAAATCCAATCTCCATTGTACAAATTAAAGAGTATAGAGTCTAAAACAAGCTCACCAAATTTTAGCTAAATTCGAGAAGAGCAAACTGCTCAAACACCGAAAAAGATGAAATAACTTTATGCAAAAAATCAGACGCAAAGTATAAGCATACGACTTCAATATGAATAGCAAACGAGTCATTTTTAGACCTCAAAACTAATCTCCACCATTCAGAATAGACAACTAGATGTCTATTCAATGCAGTTAAAATTTCAACCACATCTAATAGTTAGAAAACAATCTGCAAGAGTTGTAAAAAAACTAGTCGCAAGAAAAAAGCCTAGAGACAATAGTTGTTGACAAACAAGAAAACCCCAACATATAAACCTCTAATCCAATCTTGACGATTCAAAATGAAGAACAAAGAGATTGTAAGATCCTCTCTAAAAATCAACAAGATCGGACTCCAAATGAGTGAAAAATCACTAATGGAAGATAATAGGTTTAAGTTAAAACAAAGGTTTCAGATTTTCTTTTGATTTTTTGTGGCACCACAGACTTTTCTCGTACTCTTCAAATAAGAAAACATGGTCCTTTTATACCACAACTCGAAAGTTTAAAGACTTAGGCTTAACACAAGTGAGCCTCCTCCGTATAAGAAAGGAAACTAAGCCCAACTAAGGCAAGAAGAATTATGTCTACAAGTTGAAGAAAAGTTTATATGGTTTGAAAGAAGCTCCAAGGTAATGATACAAAAAGTTTGAGTTTGTTATGATTCAACAAGGCTACAAGAAGACAACTTCTAATCATTGTGTTTTTATGCAGAAATTCTCTAACAATGATTTTATCATTTTGCTTGTGTATGTTGAAGATGTAGGTCTCAGCTCCACCAAGATTGACAATTTGAAGAAGGAGATGAGCAAGTCCTTTGCAATGAAAGACTTAGGACTTGCAAAGCATATTCTTGGAGTGAATCACTTGTGATAGAAAGGAGAAGCAGTTATGGCTATCTCAAGAGGAGTAAATTGAGAGGTTATTGCGACGGTTCAACATGTTTAAGGCAAAAGTTGTGAGTACTCCTTTTTCTACTTCCTTTAAATTGAGTATGAAGCAGTGTCCATCAACTAAGGAAGAAAAGGAAGAAATGCAGAAAGTTCCTTATGCATCTGCTGTAGATAGTTTGATGTATGCAATAGTTTGTACAAGGCCATATATAGCTCATGTAGTTGGTGTAGTCAGTAAATTTATGTCTAATCCACGAAGAGAGCATTGAAATGCTATGAAATGGATTTTAAGACATCTTCGTGGTACTTCTGGTATGAAGCTTTGTTTTGGATCTGGAAATCCTATCCATATGGCTGGAGATAATGACAAAAGAAAGTCTACTTTAGGGTACTTGATTACTTTTGCATAGAGAGCTAATTCATGACAATCTAGGTTACAAAAATGTGTTGCATTGTCTACCACAGAGGTAGAGCTTGTTGCAGCAATTAAAACTTGTATAGAGTTGCTTTAGATGAAGAGATTTGTGCAAGAATTGGGTTCCACTCAAAAGAAGTATACCTTGTTTTGTGACAGTCAAAGAGCAATCTACCTCAGCAAGAATCTAACTTTTCACAAGAAATCTAAACATATTGAAGTGAATTATTGGATTTTAGATGTTTTGAATTCTAAGTAGCTTGAACTTGAAAAGATTCATATTGATGACAATGATTCTGATATGTGCACTAAAATTCTTCCAAGAGGCAAGTTTGAGTTTTATCGTGAGGTTGTCGATTTGGTAACATCGTCCACAAAGTTGGGAGGGGGAGATTTGTTGGGCTTGGTTTCCCTTCTTATATGGTGGAGGTCCATTTGTGTTAAGCCCAAGTCTTTAAACCCTTTAGAGTTGTGATATAAAAGGAACATGTTTTCTCATCTGAAGATTATGAAAAAAGTGTGTGGTGTCATAAACAACAAGAAAAAATTTGAAACTTTATTTCAACTTAAACTTGTCATTTTCCATTAGTGATTTTTCACTTATTTAGAGTCCAATCTTGCTGATTTTTGGAGAGGATATTGGGGTCTCTTTGTTCTTCATTTTGAACGGTTGAGATCTGATTTAGAGGTTTGTAAATTGGAGTTTTCTTGTTTGTGAACAACTGTTGTTTCTTGGTCTTTTTTTCCGACTAATTTTCTTATACCTATTGAGAATTTTTTTCTAGCTGTTGGATGTGGCTAAAATTTTAACTGCATTGAGTAGACATTTGGTTATTTATTTGGTGAAGATTAGTTTTGGAGGATTGGAAGTAACTCGTTTTGTGTTTGTATTGAAGTTGTATGTTAGTACTCTGGATATGATTTTCTGCGTAAAGCTATTTCATCTCTTTCGATGTTTGAATGGTTTGTTCTTCTTGGATTTAGCTGAAATTTGGTGAGCTTGTTCTAGAGCCTATACTCTTTAATCTGTACGGTGGAGATTGAGTTTGAGATTTCAAAATTTTTGCTATTGCTTTATCAATTGCAATATTTGAGTTGCAACTCATCCTTGTTGTTGTTTGAGCTGTGAACTTGTTGCTGTTCACTTGTGCTGGATTTTATCTGCTATAAAAGTATTTACTTTATAGTGGAGATTTCTTTTAAGTTAGGAGAGGCCCCGTAGTTTTTATCTTTCACATTGAAGGAGTTTAATGTTAAAAGTGTGGTGTTCTTTTGTGATTGATTGATTATATTGTTTATGCACCTCAGAGATTCTTTTAAGCAGGAGAAAGTTTATTATTCTTATTTTGTCTAACTATTTGCTGCTTGAGAGAAAGTTATTTTTATCCATTTTTCCTATAAAAAAGCCAGCACCTAATTACTTCTTATGATATCTACTATATCAAATATTTTCCACGCATTGTTGCTAAGGAAACCATTGGTAGAGAGGACCATCTCACTCTTCCCAGTTTTGATTATTTCTTGTACATCCACTTCTCACATTGTATCTATGTATAAGTTAAATAGTTTTCATATATCTAGTCTAGGATTAATAGGTTAATATTTGGGTAAAGGATAGTCGAGAAAATTGAGGAAATATAATATAAACAGCTTTTTTTGATTTGTTTCGATTTTAATTTACCTTAATATTTTCTTATCAGCCAATTTTAATATACTGCTGTCTTGGATTTGTATCTTGTTCTTGGTGTAGACAGACGTGTCATATCATATATGCTGAAAGAAGAGTGATTTTCATTTATAACAAATAACACATACATACAGAGTTATTTATCGAAGAAAAGATTGGATGGTTGACTGGTAATTTGGTGATCAGGTAATTGGCTTAACCACTAGGTTAATCTATTCATGATAACTAACTGTTCATTCTTGTACATAATAATGAGAAGAGACTGCAAGATCAAACATACAATGAGTCAGATTAATGTGTATCCATAAAAGTTCTAGGGCAAAAATGCATTTTGAATTTAGTCATATATACATTTTTAAATTCGTTGGTGGTGAAATTTAACTTAGAAGTTTGATTTTATTAAAATTTTTATTTATTAAAAAATATTTTAAACACTTAGGCTCTGTTTGGTTGAGGGGTTGAGGTTGGAATAAAATAGAACGTAACACACTTCCATTATTTGGAAGGAAGTTTTATAATGGAATGGAATGGAATGAGATGGAAGCGGAGGGTTTCATGTTACGTTCCATTCCATCCTAAACAGTGAAAATAAGAAACTTCCGATTTGGGAGGTTTAGGATGGAACGTAAACTAATAAATACAAACTACCTAATATACCCTCAATAATTTTTCGTAATACCAACTGTGACCAAATCATAATATTATATTAAATAGAATTAATAAATTAAATAAAGTAGAATAATATTTAACATAATAAAATTTATTAAATAATTAATAATAAATTATATATAATTAATAATAAAATAAAAAATTTTAATTAATGAAAATAGAAAATATAAAAATTATTCTTTAATTGTTTGTATATATTTTTATATAAATAAAAACAAAATTAAATTATTTTTAAATATAAATCACGTATAATAGAATAAAATAAAATTTAATATAATAAAATTTATTAAATAATTAATAATAATAATTTTTATATAATTAATAATAAATTGTATATAATTAATAATAAAATAAAATAAATAAAATTTTTATTAATAAAAAATAAAAAATATATTTAAAAATTATTCCTTAATTGTTTGTATATAATTCTATATAAATAAAAATATAAATAAATTATTTTTATATATAAATCACATAGAATAGAATAATCTTTTCTAGGTAACTTATAGGCATCTCCTATTGTTGCTTCATTCATTTTCTTATAATTTATGACCATTCGTCTCTTCCCTCTTTTTTGTTCGGCTGCATTGTTTACATAAAAAGCAGGTGCAGAGTATTTACTATAACTTGGTGTAATTAAACCTTTTGTTAATAAGTCATTGCATTCATTTAAAAATTCTTGCACATCTAGTTGTGAATAGGGGATATGATTAGGAACATTTACTTCTTGTGTTGGATTCTTATATTAAATTCTACTTTAGAAAATGAATTAGAGCCTATAGAATCTGAATACAATACTGATTCAACAATCTCTTCATTATATCAGTATGAATCGTATACAGAAGACTCAGAATCCTCAAGCAA
>JANQAP020000140.1:1866937-1879154 GCA_026874005.2 Erythroxylum coriaceum
TAAATTAAAATAAAAAATATAAATAAAATAAATTTAGTAAATAAAATATTTTATAAAAAATATATTATTAGTCATATGTGTTTTGTCAACTCGTGGGAGAGGGGTATTTCTGGAAATTGCTTTTATGTTTTGTTTCTGTCACAGGGACAAGAAATCTTGTCCCTCAGTTTTGGACGGAACAAAAAATTTATGCCTCTGTCATCTGGAGTCGAAACAAAAATTAGTATAGTCAGCAAGCAAACACTACGAGGCACAGGATTTTTTTGTTTTGTCATCTGTCTCTACCTTTGGAGACAGTAACCATACACAGGGTTAAGGAGCAAAATAAGAAATGCAAAAAGTTAAGGGTAAAATTGGAATTTAATTCCAAGAAGGTTATTTTGTATTAACAAAAATAAAAGTGGGTAAAATAAGACTTTTAATAGTTAAGGGTGTTTTAGCAATTATGGTCATTAGATGTAGTAAAGATTTTTTAATAATTAAGAATAAAGTAGAAAAGAGAAGAATGTTGGATTATCAAATAAAACAGAGTTGAAAATTTTTCTTAAATTAGTCTAATAGAATTTTGTAATGTAACAGTTTAAAGGTCAGATTAAGGAGTAAATTGGACTATCAATTAGTTGAGTCCGAAATTCAAGAAAGGATAATCTTATACTGTACTCTCATAATAGTGTACGACTATTGAAACTTTTAATTTTTTATTAATAAATTATTTTACAGTGAATCATATTTTGAATTAGTTATGAATTAAATCAATGATTACCAATTACATTTATATATTTCTAAATCATATGAATTATGCTTATTTCATTTCAAAAATAATTAACAAAGTACAAGGTGTTTCACTTTTATATTTTGTTATGTATTATGAGGTATATCGCTTGTTAATTCGAGAAAAAATGTGTTAATTAAATAGAGACTGAGTGATAATAAGTTATGAATAAATTGTGTAAATCATGAATTTATGGCTTGCTTAGGATAGGTTACATTCGATGATCATAGATTGATAGGTTACTTAGATATGAGTGAGTGATGGCCAGGTATTTGTTCGTGGAATAGGTATTGGGGCATTTTGAGTCCTTAGGACGTCTTGTGTCGATAGCTAGGTATCAGAGTGATACCGAGATATCTTGATACTTGGAGATATCCTGTGTTGATGGATAGGTATTAAAGTAGTATCAAAATACCAAAATAGATTGAGAAATTGTGGTTTCTTATGCTGATACTTATACATTTAATTACATTTCCATTTGGTGAGAGATTATGATAAGTAAAGATGAGCCAGCAGACTATTGAATATAAACCTACTAGGTTAAGCAAGGCGTAGACAATTCAGTTAATTATGGGAAAAATCATAAATGATAGTAATAAAACAATATTAGTCTTAATCATTGCTTTGATAAAATTTTGGATGTTTGTTAATTGTTCAGCTAGACTGAGTAAGGTTGTGTATGTTAGTATTATATGTATGTTTTAATCACTTGACTAATTTTTATATTTATATATTAAGTTATTTGATTTTAAGGACACAGTTAGTTATTCATACTAAGTAGGCATCTCACCCCTTGTCACTTATTTTAGGAGATAGAGAGATTGTCGATAACCCTAATGTACATGATTGACAAAGTGGAGTTTAGGTGGGGCCAGCAGATTAAATTGAGTAAAATTGCTTTATTGTATATATTTTTGAATGTAACAGTTTGAGTATTTGTATTTGTATGGAATGCTTTTGTGACTGACGAGCATCTTTTCTTTTAGAACTAATGAGGATTTTGGTAATTAATGTTATGCTTAATTCAAATAATTGTGGATTAAGAGTGTTTGGAGCGTCATGCGAAACGAAGAGATTGATGGGGGCAAAGGTTAAGGCAAAGTTGGCGGAGATTTGTGGGGATGTTTCACCTAAGTATTTAGTTGGAAAAGATGCTATTGGAGCTGTTATTGAGGATATAGGGCTCAACTGGAAAGCAAAAGATCAATTGTCATGATTCATTAGTTTTAGGCATTGGAAAATTGAGACGAGATCTAATCACATGCTTAGCAAAATAATAATAATAAAATTTTATTAATATTTCGAAAGTTAAGATAAATTCTATAATATAATCAATGCATAAAATATAATAAAATATGAATCATATTTTGTACCTTATTATGAACCTTGATTTTTTTTGAAATTAGCTCATCTCAAACATCTCTATAGTTGAACATGTTCTTAACCTCTAACGGCATCCACAAAATGTGTTGAAAGAAGTATACAAGTAGTGTAGAAAGGTTATATAATAAATGTTAGCTACTTTAAATCTTAAGCATATTTATAATAGGTTTTAGACCTTTTAAAAATTTAATTAAAATAAAATTCTAATTTCAATTATAATTAAAAATAATTCTAGTTCAATACTAATTGAGCCAAATAAGATTTAATATCTCATATTGATTCTTATTAATTAAATATTTCATATTTAACTTATGTGTGTAATCCATTAAGTTCTTAAATACATTGGTAATGAATATAAATTAAAAGGTTAATTACAAAAAATCCTAAACTTTTTACAAAATTTTAATTATAGCCTGAATTTTAAAAAGTAATAATTAAATACTTGAATTTTCAATTTTCTCAAATAAAGCTTGACGTTAGTGTTTTTATTAATAGAGGTGATGTGGCAAACCATGTTGGACGTGTTTTCTGACGTGTAAGATGTTAGGTGTAATAGATGTACGTGTCATAATTTCGTAAATTTTAATTAATTAATATTAAATAAAATAATTAATTATTTCTTCCTACTTCCAGTTTATCGCTTACAAGTCTCTCTTTTATAGCTTACAAAATCTACTTGGTACACCATCTCTTCTCTACTCTTTCTTTACTTTCTCTTCATTATTTCCCAACTCTCTCTTCTCTCTCTTCTCCAAATTTTGTGAAAATATGTCTATCCAAAAGTGTGGCAAGAGGGATGTAAGAGTTGTGAGAAAAACTCAACTCCCATCATGTTTGGAATATGAAAAGGCAAACCAACATAAAATTGAGGCTATAGAAAAAGGTTAAAAACTTAAAACTTTAAAATGAAGCATTGGTATAAACAATCTAGGAATCTCTCTTAAATTTCTCTCTCTTTGCATTCTTTGCTTTTCCTCTCTCTCTCTCTCTCTCTACCTTCTTTGCTTTTCCTCTCTCTCTCTACCTTCTTTGTTTTCCCTTTAGCATCTCAACAAAGATAATATTAGCAAAAAAAAGACTAAAAAGAATAAGAGATAGATTATATGGTAGAAAAGGAGGCGGTAATAAGTTGTTAACAACGAAAGCAAAGAAACTTAAATGTAGAAAAATTGGCAGATGAAAGGTGAGGGAAATAATGCCGATAAGTCTTAAGTTTGTTATACATTAATAGTTTTATTAATTTTAAATATTACAAATTATGGTAAATTAATTAAATTAAAAATTAGATATTTATTTTATAATATGCTTGCGTGGAAATTAAATCCACGTGTCATCCATGTGGTAAATATATTAGTTGACGTGATAAGTCATATTAGTAACATTAACGAAAAGCTTAACATTGGGCCATATTTGTGAAATTGAAAGTTTGAGTATTCAATTATTACTTTTTAAAATTTAGGCTATAATTAAAAAATTGTGGCCCCCTAAGGGGTGGTCGAGTTGGTGAAGTGGGAGAGCATGGAGCCAAAAGGTCCTGTGTTCGAATCCCCCTACCTACACTCTCTTGATCGAGCCTGTTGTACAGGACTTGCCTAGTATGGAGTACCCGGTTTGCATGTTTTGTAGGCTATTATGTAAATCCGGGGGTTTATCTAGTACGCATATAAAGGATAGCAGCTGCAAGTTCCTCCGTTCAAAAAAAAAAAGAAATAGTGAAAATTTAGGACTTTTTGTAATTAACCTTAAATTATAACCTCAAATCATATATTTAAGATCAAATAAATTAAAATTTTTAATTCATCTTTAATTTTCTAATTAAATATTTTATATTTATAGATCAAGATTTATGTTTAGCAATGCATAATGATCATCCAAATATTTAAGAATGTTAACATAGTTTTGACTAATCTTTTTGTACCTAATTTTTTATACCATTCATTTTTTTCAATATCCAATGTTTTGACTAGACATAAAGTATGAAATTAATGTCTACTATATTTAAACCAAATCACGATAGTTTCTACCATTAACAATTGATTATATTATTGATATTTGTAAACTATTTTACAAAGTGTCATTCCACCTTGACTAAGAATTTCCTGAATTAATATTAATCGAGAACAATGAAATATTCTCCCTAATTACTTTAAGTTAATGACTCATATATTAATTTCTCAACTACTTCTATATAGTTTGTGTTATACATAATGACTACCGATTTAGCTATCACTGATTAGAATAAATCATAAGTAGTATCAAAATATAGTAATCCCTATATGAGATATTTTGGAGATCTAAGTTAAAAGATCACTTATACAATCTTAATAATGAGAATTTTCAAAAATAAAAGTAATGTTCTAAATAGAGTTCTTATATGAGATCAATTTAGTAAACTTGTTCTCTAACAATCACTATATGTTTGTTTAAATATCTTTATACTTTAGTCTATAAGATTCTACTTATAAAGAAGAAACATAATGTGTGCTAGTATTTTTATGCTCTATTAATGTCTAAACTCAACAAAACAATGATTAAGAATAATTCATCATTTTTTCAAAACTACAAACATGAAGGGTAATTTTATTTTATTGGACTTGAAACCTGTCATTGCATTCACTTTTGGAAGTTGTAGATCTACTTTATAGTTTTCAATCTTGATTTTGTTATTCTTGCTGTAATTTTTAGTACTTTCTAAAGACTTGTAGACCTAATTATGCCTTCCTTCCTTTCAAATTTGCAAGCAACTGGACTGAAGTGGGCTTGTGGAAGTAATGTTGTTATTAGAACAAAAAATTATTTTATGAAATTGAAGACAAGAAGTTATATGGAGGATGATATTAAACTTCCATAGCAAAGCTCTTTAAATGGAGCTAGAGTTTAACAAAAATTCAAATACATTCATTGTTTTATGCATAGATAACAATTCCTTAATCTAAAAAATAGATAAAATCATCCTAAAGATAAAAATAGAAAAATAATTCAAAATATAAAGTCATCCTAATCCAATCTACAAATATAATAAAGTCATCCTAATCCAATATATAGATATTTAGATTGCTTTCAAAACTCCTCCATGCCTTAATAACTGCAGACTCCTAGTTTGCATCTCAATTCTTCAAATTTGGCTTTTAAAAGTGCCTTTATTAGTATATCCGCACTTTGATCATCGATCTTTGATAGCTGTGCATTAGGATATGTTTTTATAAGTAATTGGCATATGTTTTCTAGCATAATTATTGATTATTGTTCTAGTTTAGGATTCATTTTGTATGCTTTCGTTAAGTTTGATTTTCATTGTTGTTCTTATGTGTTTGATGTTAATTGAGGGCAAGAATTGACTATTTTTATGTAGGAAGAAGGAAGGAGCAACTTGGATGGTGAACTAAAGATCAAAGAGGAGAAGAAACGAGGAGTGCATCTCTCATTTTCTTCTGTAATTCTCGTGGGAATCATGTAAATTTTCATGAACGTGGGAATTACAATCTGAGTCAATCTGCGAGGCTTCATTAAATTTAGGGTTTTTGGACTATAAAAAGAGAATTAAGCCTCCATCTTTAAAAGAGATGACACCCACCTGTAGAAATACCATCCTTGAGTGAAGAACACATGTTTGGAGCATTGAGAAAGGATTGAAGACAAGGATCATCAACAAGAATGGGCAAAATAGTACATCAACACCAAAATTCCAGATTTTGGCAAAGAAGAGGAGTCTTTCTATTCAATTTTCTGTCATTTTAATCTCTTCTATTCTTTGTAAAAATGGATTATTTGAATGTTGATGATGTTATGGAGACCATGTTAGACTGATTTTATTTTAGGGATTGCTTTTAGAACTATTATGTTAAACTCCTATTTTATTAAATTGAATATAATTGTCTTTGTTGATTGTTGTTTTTAATTGTCATCTTGCAACAAATCGAGAGAGTGAGTGAGATGAAATTCAGGTAGGATTGTACAACGAGAGTTAGCGACCTATAAACTGGCAATCATCACATTAATTGAATAGTTAGAAGAGAGATCTCTACTAGTCAATTGATCACCTATAGAATAATTTGATAATTAATTGAATCGGTAGAGTCATTGGGTAGGTTGAGAGGTCGTTCAATTGATTCCCGTTAATTCGATTAGGGATAAATAGTTACACATTAAAAGAGGGTAATTAGTACATTCGAAAATCTAGGGTGAGATATAATTCAATCGATAAAATAGGAGGGAAACAAAATAAGGAAAAAAGTAATCTCTAGTATTTAGATTCTTGAATTCAGATTTTCTGCAATTTCGATATTGTCCATTGTTTACATTAGTATTTTAATTTTAATTTAATTTTCCACATTATTTGCATTTCACAATTTAGTTTCTTATATAAATTTGTGTCTAAATTAAGCGATGTCTAGGCATCAATCCCTGTGGGATCGATATCCGCTCTTTTTACTATAACTTACGACCTGTTCACTCGCAGATTTTGCGAGTAAAACAAGTAGATAGGTTTTACCATCAACAGTCTTTCAATAAATTAGACATATTTCACCTTCTCTTTGCACTTCCCTTAAGAAAAACAACTTAATCTTAAAATGCTTAGTCCTAACATGAAAAATAAGATTGATTGAGGTTGAAATGGCAGCTTGATTATAAAAAAAACTGACTTAAATCTACAAGGATATTTCTGAGCCAAATTGCTTGATTTAGAGCAATAATGGCAGCCACATGTTCTGCCTCAACTTTGCTTTAAACCACAACATCTTGTTTCTTTGAACATCATAAAAACACCCATGAGCCAAAAATGAAACAGTGACTTATTGTACTCCTCATATTATCAGCCGAACCTCCCCAATCACTATCAGAATATCCATGAAGTTTGAAATTCTAGCAGTGAGTGTACTTAATTCTATAATCTACAATACCTTTGACATATCTTATAATTCTTTTGGAAACTTGAAGATGCATTTTACTGGACAATGCATAAATCTTTAAAACATACTTACTGTAAACATTATATTAGGTCTAGTTGCAGTAAGATACATTAAGCAACCAATTAGGTTTTTATAATGATGTTTATTCACCTTATCAACTCCATCATCTTTATTGAACTTTTCCTTCTGATTCATTAGAGTAGTAGTGCTTTAAAAAATGTCATTAAGCTAAGTTCAGTCATCTCAAATACTTAGAGCATTTTAACTTTAAACTCCTTTATTAGCTTCTCATCATTCCTTGTTACAAGTAAATCATCAGCATAAACAGAAACTATGATTAATTTAACTTTTGTTTGCTTTACATATAATGTAGCTTCACTTAGACTTTTATTGAATTCAAAGTTTTGAAAATGATCATCAATTCTACTATACCAAGGTCTAGAGGCTTGTTTAAGACCATACAATACCTTTTTTAGCTTGTAGACCTTCTCCTCCTGTCTCTTGACTTAAAATCCTTCTAGCAGCTTCACAAGTATCTCTTCCTATAAATAGCCATTTCAAAAAGCAAATTTTATATCTAAATGGTAAACTTTCCATCCTTTATGCATAGTTAAGGCTAGCAACACGCTAATCATATCAAGGCGTGCAATTGGAACAAATGTTTCTGAAAAATCTACTCCAAATACTTAACCATATCCCTTCACCACTAATATAGTCTTATATCTATCTATAGGACCACTTACATTAAGTTTGACTCTATAGACCCATTTAATTCATATGGGTTGTTTATGTTGTGGATGTTGAGATATAAATGAGTTGTAAATAGATCAGAAGAATTAGTTTGAAATCCCTTAAATTGAGGGATTCAGTTAGATAGTCTTCTAAATTTAGGAATGATTTAGTTTCCTATTTTTCCTCTTATAATATACTGTATAATACTATATATTGTCTATTCAAAATATGAGAAAAATTCTAGAAATCTTTTCCCACATGGTATCAGAGCCCTAGGGTTCCTTTTTTTGGGATTTGTTCTTCGAGCAGCCTTTATTGCTATTGCTAATTGTAACCCTTTTTTAGTTCATTTCTTGCATGTTCCAGCTTTAATCGCTGCCATTCTTCCTTATCTTTTTTTCTCTTATTCCTACTTGGACAGCCTTAATTGCTGCAAATTTTCTCCTTCACCATGTCAACCTCCCAAACCTTCGTCTCTAACAATTTTAACCCCTTAAAAGAATCCAATTCTATTCAGAAAATTTGATACTTGTAAAATATTCGGGCTTCCTAAAAGTTTAATAGGAAGAACTACCTCAAACAGTCTCAATTTATCTGTACATACCTTAAGGGCAAAGGGAGGTTTAGTCACCTTCTTGGAATGGGACCGACAAAAGCTGACCTTATGTTTGAAGCATGGGATGAGGAGGATTCCATGATAATGTCTTAGCTATGGGATTCCATAGATCCTATGATTAGAAACACGTGCATGTTTTTGGTCACAACAAAGGAGATTTGGGACTACATTCGTTACACATATTCGAAAGTTATGAAGCTGCTCAAGTGTGCAAGATCAAGGTCAAAACTGTAGCCACCAAGCAAGGAGACAAATATATCTCAGAGTATACAAACCTGCTGCAAAATCTATGGCAAGAAATCGATCATTATCGAGTTTTCGAGATGAAATGCCTTGAGGATGCTGCCATCTTGAAGAACTTCATTGGAAAAGACTGTGACTATGATTTTTTGGCTGGATTGAATCCTGAATCCAATCAGTTTAGGATTCAAATCCTTGAAAAGGGGGACACACTATCTCAACAAGAGACAATTTCATTGATTCGAGCATCAGAAAGCTAAAGGGGTGTTATGCTTGAACCACAAACCATAGACGGGTATGCCTTAGTAGCAAAAACAAATTATCAAAAGAAGGAAATAGTGATTTACCTAAACATCATGCTAGAGAAAACCAGAGGAAGGACAATAAGGATAATCTTTGGTGCACCCATTGTAAGAAATCGAGGCATATAAAGGAAACGTGTTGGAAACTGTATAATAAGCCACCAAGTTAAGGGTGGGGAAACCGTGGGGGGTAGCAGAGGTCTCAAACATATATGGCAGGGCAGCCTAAAGTTGAGGAAAATTTAGCAATAGGGGTTTCAATAGTGAAGAAATTGAGAAGTTGAGAAGCTTGATAGGGTCCTATGAGAAGCCTTTTAGAGCTTGTTCTTTGGCTCTTTCAGATAAACCTTCACTTCCTTTTGTATGAATGCCTCAGAAATTTATACCAACTCTTGGATAATAAACTCTAGTTCCATAGACCATACGACACACATTTATCGACTCTTCCACGCCTATACTCCATGCCTGAGTAACAGAAAGATTGTAGTGGCTAATAACTCTTTAGCTACTATTATAGGGTTCAGAGATAGATATATCACACCTACCCTTATTCTTAAAAATGTCCTCCATATACCAAAACTGTTGGCTAGCCTTGTTTCCATTCAAAATATTACCCATGATCTTAAATGTTATGCCCTTTTCTCACTTCTTATTATGTTTTTCAAGGTTAGGGCTCCAGGACTTGCAAAGGAAAGAGGCAGCCTTTGCCATGTCGAATCACCTCAAAAAGTTAAGAGCAATCTGTCTTTGTCATTTTTCAGTCCCTCAAGTAAAGATGCCATTTGGCTGTATCACCTACACCTAGATCATCCATCTTTTAGGGTTTTAAAGGTCATGTTTTCTCATTTGTTCCAAGGATTAGATATTTCTGAGCTTCATTGTGATATTTGTGAATTGGGAAAACATACTTAGGTATCATTTCCTATTTGCAATAAAAGAAGTTCTCATCCTTTTTATTTGATTCATAGTGACATATGGGGTCCTTCTACTACACCTAATGTGTAAAACCCCGAAACTTTCCTTCCATTGAATAAAAATTTTCAGGTTTAGTGAATAGTATTTTTGGATGAATAGTAAATTTTTGTGGGACCCAACCTCGAAATAATGAAAAAAATCCAGAATAAGTATTAGAGTTTAATGATACTGAAATAGATCAAAAATAAGTCATATAAGATGAATTTCGGGAGTTCCAAAAGTTTAGGACTAAAATGCCCTTTTTAGAAAGTAATGGGTATTAATGATTTTAAACTCATTTGAAAATTTTTAAAGCATCCAATCAATAAGTATTAACCCTAGTTAGAATATTTCATGGTCAATTAAATGGTAAGATGGTCGCGAAATATTTTCAGAATTTAATTCGGTTAGTTGATGAATTAAATTCAATAAAAGGCAATTTGGTCTTTTTACATGTCATTAAAGGGCAATTTAGTTCTTTTACATGTCATTAAGGGTAATTTGGTCATTTTACATGGTGTTAGTAGAAGAATGAGTCATTAGAAGTGAACCAATAGGTAGGTGAAGTGTGGAATCCATTAAATGGGCATTGAAAAGAATAAAGCAAGACTTTTGTCTTCATTTGAACATAAGCGTGAGAGACCAAACAAAAGGGGGAAAAAAAGAGAGAAGAAGGGAAATTTAGCCAAGGAGGGAGAAGAAGAGTATAGCTACCATTTTTCATGGTTTTGGAATATAAATTGGAGAGATCTTGATCAAGTGGAGGTACTCATCAAATACCAAAAGATTGGAAGATAAATTGGTAAGTTTTCCTAACCTAAGTTTCTAGTTTTGGGGCTTTTTAGTGGGATAGATTTATGTAAGATAAATGATGATTTTTGACTTTCCATAGAGTAGATAATAAGATTGGAAGCATTTAAGGGATGAATATAACAAGAGAAAGAATTATGTTTAGTGAATATTTGTATTTGGTTCTCGGATCACTTGAACCAGACATCTTATTTTAATTATAACTAGGCCTACAGACCTCCAAATTGGGTGATTCTAATTGGATATGAAACTTAAGACATAGTACTAAAAATTCCTAGAAGAGATGTTGAACTATTTCTGGCTGAATCATATCGTAATTTGAGATTAAAAATAGTGATTTGATGTTGCCCCTGTGTTGGATCATCTAGTGATGTTTTGTTAAAGTTTCTTGAATTAGAACTTCAAATGGTCTGATTTTTGATGATATGGAAACTAGAGACATAGGGCAACGAATGTATAGAAGACCTCAAAGCCTAATTTGAACGCTCACTATGTGAAAAGTAAGAAACAAGTTGAGGTATAGCTTCTAGAAATCGGCCATATCTGTGACTCATCATACATCATCATGATATGGTGAATTAAATTGAGTGAGATAGTGTTTTCAAGAAATTGATAAGCTAGAATGGGTAAAAATATGATTTTAATTGACTTTTGAAGTAAGAATTTGAAACGAAGAACAATAAGTTAGCTTTCAGTAGTAAACAGAAATATGATTAGTGTACGTGTTAAGCGATTAAATACTAATCTCGACTTCGATTAAACCCAATTTATATTGTTAATGTCTTATTTCCAAATTTGGAAATAAATGCCTAAGCGAAATGCACTTGTGTAGGAAAAGAAAAGGCATAGAACGCGTGAGTGTGCTTAGTGATAAAGTTGCTTAATGGTGAGTTCATTTTAAATGTATTTTATGAAAATGATTTCTATTCTATTCTATTGTGAAGTGAATATGAATTATGAGTTTTATGTGAATAATGCATTATAAGTGAATATTACTAGTACGATTTTATGTTTTTAGCAATATATGAATTGAAGTTTGAAAGTTAAATCTTATATGATTTGAGTTTATATTGAAATGTTGTTATTGGTTGATAAAAAGGAAACAGTTTTTAGCCTACGGTATACCGATAGGTTTTAAACATATTAATATACCGGTGTATAATAGTTAACCTACTACGGATAAGCGATGTAGAACCAGCTCCGTAACTATCAATATATAACGGTTAACCTAGTACTAGTAAGCGATATAGAACCAGCTCCATAACCAGTGGTTGACTAGTTGCGGGTAAGCGATGTAGAACTAGCTCCATAACTACTGATGTATAATGGTTATCTTAGTGCCAGTAAGCGAGTCACTAGTGATTAACCAGTTACGGGTAAGTGATGTAGAACCAGCTCCGTGACTTTATCCCTAAGGGTACCATATGGCAAAGAAGTTAGTGATAGGCTATGTCGTGTAAGAAATTCATGACATTTTTAATGCCGCCACTATTTATTT